>JAVJIF010012592.1:0-99360 GCA_038442645.1 Agave tequilana | reverse complement strand
CTCAAGGCGCGTTTGGCTCGACGCCCGCGTCTCAAACTTCAAGGCGCGTTTGGTCCAACGCCCGCGTCTCAGTTGCAACTGCCCTGATTGCGGGGCCAGTCACCGCGCATGTAGCGGGTAGTGGCCCCTCATTCGGGAGCGTTTTCAGGAGGCACCTTCACCCCCTGAGACCCCTATAAATAGAGCCTTGTTTGCTATGAAGAGGGATCGAAGCTTGAGAGGATCGAAACTTGGGCAGAAGATCGGAGTTTTTGGGGAAAGGGAGAGAACTTTGAGAAGATCGAATCCAGGTAGGAGGATCATCAAGAGAGAAGCACGACTCTTCAGCGAGCTTACTGAGTACTAGCCGCTCTTCGCCTACCTCCTCTTTGAGAGTTTTGGTAGACGGAGCTGAGTTACTCTTTCTACCGACCGAAAGAAGACCCCCGACGGTCTAGGACGGTCATCTGGTCAACGAGAACAAGATTCACTCTCCATCGCCACACGAAGAACCCAGCTTTAAACAAAGGGAAGATTCAGACATCCTCCCTCCCTTGTAACTGGAAAGAGGGAAGAGTAGTTCTTTTGGTTGTAATCGTTTCGCTTGAATCAAGGAAATCTTTTACAGCTAAAATCACTTTCTCCGACCACCAAACTTTCCGGCCCCCTACAAGAGATGGCGACTCCGCTGGGGACTACTTCGTTACTGACGAGCGCACCGTGATGCAAGATGACGTTCTCCGTAAGGGGAAAATGGTCGAATCCCTCGTCGTCGAGTTCGACCAGGCGAAGTATGAAGAGTTCCTCTCTTCTGGCTCCAAGAGCCCAAAGACCCGCGTCTGCCGCAGGGTCTCAAGTGGACAGCCCCCTGAAGCCCAATCTGAGGCTCTGTCGGGTGCTCCTGCTGCCCACTGTGCCAAGTTTGGTTCACGCCGCCGACGCCTCCAGAAGGCCCGCGTAACCTCAGACTCCTCTGCTGCGATCAACCGCGCCGCGCAGAACACACGCGCCAACGCCTCTCTGAAGGCCCGCGTGGTCCCCGGCACATCTACTGGTGCGATCGACCGTGTCGCACAGAACGCCCGCGTCAGCGTCTCTCAGGAGACCCGCGTGGCAAACACCCCTGGTTCTACAAACCAGGAAGTTGTTGGCTTCTCTCTTCCTCCACGGCGCAATCGGAATGCCGAGCGTCGACAGAGAAGACGCGCGCGTCAACACTCGGTCGGAACCGTTGTTTTCTGACTGGGGTTGAACGCAGCGCACGATCCGATGCCTACCCGCACCTCGTCCAGTGCGAGAGATCCGCGTTTGGCGACCCAAACGCGAGACTCCCCAAGTTGAGCCTTCTGGAGACCAACTTGCCAAACGCCAAAGCGAAGCTTCTGCGTCTCGTCAAACGCAGGAAGCACGCGCCCATAGGCGTGGGGCCCAGCAGCCCACTCTCTCCCAAGTCTCTCTGCTCCAACGCAGCAGACAGCAACGCGAAAGTCGCGTCTCATATCAATAGAGACGCCAGACGCGCGTGACGCAGCCGCGACGCGACAGCCGCGTTTCTGAAACCTGTGTCCAGACAGCACAGCGCATGACTTCCTCCCGTCTTCCACGTCGCGAGGCTAGTCTATTTAATCCCTCTCCCACGGATTTGAGGGATTATTTGACAAGGAAAAGGAGTGTGCCAATCAGGCCACTTCTCCATGCTGCTGTCAACAGCTCATCCAGATGCTTACTGGATGCCATTGCGAGTCAGGCGTGCACCAGTCGTCTTTAATTAGACAGCTGACCCTGATTCCCCCGTCAGCCAAGAGAAGACGCTCCCACAGGAGGAGAACCTTCTCTGACATCGAGTACCCGGAGCTCACTGCAAATATGACAAGCAGGAGTAAGGGAAAACAAATTGCAGTCAGCCCAGATGACTCCGAGTCTGACTCTGTACCGGAAGGAGTGTATCAACACACTCGCACCCGGACGGGGGCCATTCCCCCAATTGACTATAATGCTTTAGCCCGCGGCATTAGAACGGGTGATTCTCACTCTGCCGTAGTGGGGTCGCAAGCTTCAAACTCTTCCTCCGTCGAGAAGGAGGCTTCCGCCTACATGGCAGACACTCCTGAGGAGACGGCCAGGCGTTTAGAACAGACGCAGAAGCACCAGATGGATATAATCGCCTCTCAACAGAGATCCATTGACTCCCTCAAGCATATGCTTGAGAAATTGCTTGAAGAAAGAGCGAGATCTCCTCTTAGACGACCGAAGGGGAAAGGGAGAAAGGGAGGAAGCCCACCCTCCGAATCTTCTAACGAGACACGACGATCTACCTCGGATGTGTCCAAGCCCTCGTCGCAGGCAAGAAGCGACCAGACCCCGGGAAAGGCTCATGCTAAAAGAATGAGTCAACTGGAGCAGCGCCTCGAGGCCCTTACCAACCGTAAAGGCCTCCAAGAAGCTGGAGTAGTCCGGCCCTATCCGGCCGAGTGGGACTTAGTCCCGTACCCTCCTAAGTTCAAGGCTCCAACTCTCCAAGCATTCGACGGGAAGGGTCACCCAACCAGCACATCTACTACTTCAAATCCCAGACCGGGAATGTGGTAGATAACGATGCCATCCTGGCGCGACTGTTCATCGGCACCCTGAAAGGGTTGGCCTTTGAATGGTTCATGAAGCTCCCCGAAGGTTCCATCAAGAACTGGGGCGACTTGGAGAAGCTGTTTCTAACACGCTTCTTCGAAGATGATTCGGAGGTCACAATGCCTACCCTTTTAGCTACAAAACAGCGAAAGGGAGAGTCCGTCAAGTCTTTCGTAGAAAGATTTCGGAACATGGCACTCCGATGTCCAAGCGGCATGACCCAGGCCACCCTGGGGAAACATGTCGCCATAATCTCCAAACCTCACTCCTTGCTCAAATAGGAGTTGCTGAAAGCCGCACCTGGAAACAATTAGTCCAGCAAGGTGAACAGGCTGAGGAGATTGTCGCCCGCGTCAGAGCGGAAGAAGGCAAGCCCAGGCCAGAGAGGTCGACAAGGCGTGCACCAGACACATCCCTCCAACCAAGCGGAAGGATAATTTGGCGACGGAGACCAAATCTCCCACCAAACCTCAAACAGGCAGGGCAAGTGGCTCTTCAAGCCAGCCACGCCCCAACAAGCAGTATTCCTTCAAGGAGGAACACGTCGATTCGCTCTTCAAGCTACTCAACAAGAGCAATCGACTGAAGCTCCCTGAAATTAGGCGCCCGGAGGAGGTCAGCAAGACCGACAATCCCACCTACTGCTTATACCACAGGATGCTCGGACATCCTACCAAAAGCTGCTATGTCTTTAAGGACATCCTTCAAGCTCTGATTGACGCGGAGGTATTAAAACTCCGACCGGAGCAGAAGAAGATGACGGCCAACATGACGTCGATTCTCCAGTTTGGGACACGACCCCCGACACCCGTGGGGGTGATCTCTGTCCCGAAAGGAGAACTGAGGGTGGTCAACACAGACCCTCATCAGCAGCAGGAGAAAGGCTTGGTACCCGTCCCTACACCTCGAGGGGAAATCATATGGGTCCACCCTGACCTCGTCGACGAGCAACAATGGACGACTGTGACCAACAGGAAGTCCAAAGACAAAGGGAAGGCTTCATCTTGCCATGTGATATGCGCCTCTTCTCGAGAAGCGGACACTGATGTTCCCTCGCTGACTGACTCAGAAGAGGAAACAATAGTCCTGGCCGCAGAGCCCAGCCAACCTACGGCGGGGACCCGTTCAGGACAGGCATACTTGAAGCAGTACGGCGAGACAGCAGCGGCTTCTCCGCAACCAGCCGTGGAACCAGCCAAGCCCTCCTCTAAACAGCCTGGGGAGAAGCAGAAAGAAACTCGGTTTTCTCGAGTTCTTGCTAAAGGTGTAACGGAAGGATCCTCGACACCTTACCGCTTCGACGTCTTGGCTCAACTAGCCAACATCCCGGCACGCATTACCTTGTATGAGCTCCTGAGGCTATCAAGGTCAACCAGAGAGGCTCTACAAGAAGCTCTGGCAAATGCTGAGGTCTTTATGACCCGCGTGCCAAGGGAGGAAGATGAAGAGGATTGCCTCCACACCTCCCCAAATGCTCCCTGCATCACCTTCACAACAGATGACATGCAGGTTAAAGGGAAGCATGACCGACCCCTATACTTCACAGGGTATATTTGGTCATCCGAGGTGAACCGCATCCAGGTAGACCCAGGGTCCGCGCTGAGCATCATACCTCGCCGGGTTATGCAGTTTCTAGGCATTCCTACCCATCGTCTGAGCCCTACCCAGACGACTATTTACGGGTTCAATGCCAACAGCTCCCGCCCAATGGGGAAGATCAAGCTCAAATGCCAGATCGGGAGCCTCAAGTCAGAAGTGACGTGTTACGTCATTGACGCGGACACTTCCTACAACCTGTTGCTGGGACGACCATGGATTCACCGCAATTCCATCGTTCCCTCTACTCTCCACCAAGTCATGAAATACATTGACGAGAGTGGACAGGTCCGAACGTTGATTGCCGAAAGGCATCCGTTTAAAGGGGTTGAAATTATTTCACGGACTCCCTCTTATATCAGGATCCGGAGGAGACTAATGAAACCCCCAACCAGAGGAGCCAGACTCTGGTAATGAAGCTGACGTTGAGCCTGAGAAAGAAGAGTGCCTGTGGGAGTTGGAGCCCATTGTAAAGAGCACTAATAAGCTCGATGTTGATACCACCGACGATGCGGGTGGTTGGTACATTAATGAAGATTTAGACTTTGCGTATTTCCCTGTGTATGTTTCCGATTCAATACCGTCGGATACCACTACCGACGTGGACGATGACCTCTGGTCGGCAATAGATGCCTTGACATCTTTGCATGTACCGGTGAAATCATCCTTCGGGACATACCAAGATAATGGTGACGCGCAAGAGTCTGTATTCATGGTTCCAGCCGGACGAAAAAGCCAAAGACCAATACTTTTTGGGCGAATCGCATCTGAACCAATGCCCCACGAAGAATCGGAAGGTGAGGATGAATCCCCTCAGTTCGATCATTATGAACCAAGAACGCTCAAGATGATGAAGCGCATGGGGTATGATCTAACCAACAGGCCTGGGTTGAACTTCGGAAAAGGAAGAAGAACACTGCTTCGATCCTTTGTACCGAAAGGGAAAACCCTGATTACTATCATCGGACGCGCCGGGGGTTGGGCTATATATCAACTCCAGTGCCATCAGCCTCTGATTCGGAGAGACTGTCAAGTCATGACTGCTCATCAGACACGTCGTCATGGGAATCAGATGTCAGTGTCGGCAACATCTTCAAAGGGCTTTCAGTAAACATGGTTTCGACAAGCCATCTGGAGGATGAAGATGAAGAAATGATCCAATCCGATACAGATCCTTGGATCAAACATTTGAATGCTCTTTGGGACACCGCTTTGAACAGCGTGAGCCACCCACAGAAGACAAGGTTGTTCAAGTCAACCTAGGAGATGAAGACAATCCTAAACCCATCTTCATAAGTGACGGCCTGTCGCCTCCAGAGAAGAAGGATTTAATATCTCTTGTACAAGAGTATATAGATGTCTTCGCCTGGAATTATGAGGACATGCCTGGACTTGATCCTCAAGTGGCTATGCATCGCCTCAACATCAATCCGGACATGAAGCCCGTTAAACAACAGCAGCGACGGTTCCGTCCAGAGATAATGGAGGCAATCCAATCAGAAGTCAGGAAGCTTATTGACTCCGGCTTTATCAGGGAGGAACAGCATCCCGACTGGGTAGCCAACATCGTCCCCGTCGCCAAGAAGAACGGGAAGATCCGGATCTGCATCGACTTCCGTGATCTAAACGAGGCCTGCCCCAAAGACGAATTCCCATTGCCAATCACAGATGTCATGATTGACAATACTTGTGGATTCGAGCGAATGTCCTTTATGGACGGGTTCTCAGGATATAATCAAATCAAGATGTATCCCGATGACGAAAAGCACACCTCCTTCAGGACACCTCTAGGGGTATATTGCTACACCGTCATGCCCTTCGGTCTGAAAAATGCGGGGGCAACCTACCAAAGGGCCATGAATGCCATTTTCCATCGGCAGATACGCAAAACGGTGGAATGTTATGTCGACGACATTGCGGTGAAAAGCCGCACTAAAGGTGATCACATAGCAGACCTGAGGGTGGTCTTCGACATCATGCGGGCTCATCAATTGAAGATGAACCCCACCAAGTCCTTCCTGGGGGTAGCCAGTGGCAAATTCCTAGGGTTTGTCGTGACTTCCACAGGAATCCATTTGGATCCGGAGAAAGTCCGTGCTATCCAAGAGATGCAACCCCCCAGAAGCCTCAAGGAGCTCAGAGGATTACAAGGACGATTGGCATACATCCGCAGATTCATTTCAAATCTCTCCGGGAGATGCCAACCCTTCGCTAAGCTGATGAAGAAGGGCGTTTCGTTCATTTGGGACGACGCTTGCCAGCAAGCATTTGAGGAGATCAAGCACTACCTCACCCAACCACCAGTCCTGGCAGCTCCGGTATCCGGAAAGCCTTTCCTGGTGTACGTCCGATCAATGGATCATTCTTTGGGAGCTCTACTAGCTCAGAATGATGACCAGGGGCGAGAACAAGCAATCTACTACCTAAGTAGAACGATGATCGGAGCCGAACATCGGTACAACCTGATCGAGAAGGAATGTTTGGCACTGGTGTTCGCCATTCAGAAAATGCGACACTATCTGGTGGGCCAAACCATAAATGTCATATCCAAAGTCAACCCCCTGAGGTTACTCATGACAAAGCCTTCTTCACTAAATGGCCGGCTGGCAAAATGGGCCATATTGCTATCACAATATGAGATGCATTTTCTGCCACAAAAAGCCATTAAAGGACAAGCGGTGGCGGACTTCCTAGCTGAACACCCAGATCCCAGGGCAGCCAAACTCTACGAGGATCTCCCAGATGAGGTCGCCGAAGTCTGCCTAGCTCAGACGTCGTTCGAAAGTCAAGTATGGCAACTTTTCTTCGACGGTGCATCAAGGGCAAGCTCGGAGGGACACACAGTAGCGGGGGTAGGAGTGGTACTCGTCTCCCCACAAAATTACGTGATTCCCCGAGCTATCTCGTTAACCGAGCCCTGTTCCAACAATGTGGCGGAATACAACGCTCTTTTGATTGGAATGCAATTCGCCGATGAGATTGGCGTTAAAAATCTCGAGGCATACGGTGATTCTAAACTCATCGTCAGCCAAGTTCGCGGAGAGTATGAGGTCAGGCATGAAGATCTAGTACCCTACTACAACGCGACAATCCACATGGCCGAGAGGTTTTCAAACTTCTACATCGACCATGTACCGCGCAAGCAAAATGCGCATGCAGATGCACTTGCATCCCTTGCTGCCTCCTTAGCTCTTCCAGCTGGAGCAATGGAGAAGGTATTCGTCTATAGCCACGACCTATACTGCCCAAAAAGTCCCCTCGGAGACTACCAGAGGTCAACGGGAGATCGTCGCGGTAAGGAAACACTTGAAGTGTCGACCGATCCAGAACTTAAAGACTGGCGATTCCCCTACATTGATTTTGTCTTGTACGGCATCTTGCCCGAAGACACCAGGGAGGCGGCTGCCATCCGAAGGAAAGCCTCCAAATTCTACTACAATGCGATTTCGCGAACATTGTATCGTAGATCGCATGATGGGATCCTGCTCCGGTGCCTCTCATTAAAAGAAGCCACGAAGTGTTGAAAGAAGCCCACGATGGTACGTGTGGAGCTCATCAACCTGGCCCGAAGCTGGCAAACCGACTCCAAAGATTGGGTTACTACTGGCCCAAGATGGTTGCCGATGCTGTTGCCTATGCCAAAAGATGTCACGCCTGTCAAATACATGGCGATTTCATCCATCAAGCACCAGGATACCTCCACTCTACGACCTCTACCTGGCCGTTCGAAATGTGGGGGATGGACGTGGTGGTCCTATCAGCCCACCATCATCAAAGGGACATCGGTTCATCCTAGCGATAACCGATTACTTCTCAAAGTGGGCCGAAGCTATCCCTTTGAAAGAGGTGAAATCTTCTAACGTGATCAAGTTCGTGAAACATCACGTTATTTACCGCTTCGGTGTGCCTCGGCGGATTGTCCATGACAATGGACCCCAGTTCATCAGCCAGGCTTTTCAGAGATTCTGCGCCAAGTTCAGAATCCAGAGTGTGTCATCAACGGCATACTATCCGCCCGCTAACGGCCTCGCAGAAGCTTTCAATAAGACTATTGGCAAGCTTCTCAAGAAATTCGTCTCGAAAAGTCAACGAGACTGGGACGATAAGTTGGGCGAATGCTTATGGGCCTATCGCACGACTGTGCGAACCCCAACTAAAGCCACGCCATTTTCCTTGGTGTACGGATGCGAAGCCGTCCTTCCACTGGAAATCCAAATTCCATCTCTTCGCGTCGCCTTGACAGCGGAAATGACAACAGAGGAGAAGCATCGACAGCGACTCCAAGAATTGGAAGCCTTGGACGACAAGCGTCTTCAGGCCCAACAACAAATCGAGCTTTACCAAGCTCGTATCACCAGAGCCTTCAACAAGAAAGTCAAATCGCGAACTTTCAGGAAAGGCGACCTCGTCTTAGCCGTCCGAAGACCCATGGTCATGACACACAAGACGAAAGGAAAATTCCAACCCAAATGGGAAGGACCATTTGTGGTAGAGTCAGTCTACTCAAATGGATCGTATCGCCTCATAACCTCAAATGGCGATACACTCATGATGCCAATCAATGGCAAATTTCTGAAGAAATACTATCCCTAGATGGCATTCTTCAACCGATCAAGTTAAAAATACACCTCTGATCAAACATCCGACGCCCTTGACGGCTAAGGATAGAAGAAAATGTGGCTTTTAAGTCCAACATAAGTCTTCAACAACTCATCATGCTGAGGGGAATAGCATGGCTAGCCCAACTCAAACGGTAGTTGGTAAAGGCATGACAAACCCGTTGACAGCTGAGGATTTGCTAAAAATCCTAAGGGACACGTTCCCATTTGATCCGACGCCTCCGACGGCTAAGGATAGAAGAAAATGTTGGCTTTTAAGTCCAACATAAGTCTTCGACAACTCATCATGCTGAGGGGAATAGCATGGCTAGCCCAACTCAAACGGTAATTGGTAAAGGCACCTCAAATCCGTTGACAGCTGAGGGTTTGCTAAAAATCCTAAGTGGATTTGATTCCACTCTTCCCTCCAAAAATCCCTTACCAATTCTCATCCATAGAATGGTAGGACCACAAAATGCAATCATTACCATGTTAACACTATACCTCTGGTAATGAATACTCTTTGTCGAGTACAAACCTGGCTTGTTAACTCTGCATAGAGTAACAAACTCTCAAATTTGCCAAGTTAACACTATACCTCTGGCACCTCAAATTCTACTTGTCAATTCTCATCAATAGAATGACAGGTCCTCAAATTGCTCCTATCGCAAGCAAATTCTTGTCAAGTTAATATCACACCTCTGACAAAACTACTGTTTAAGTTAACATTACACCTCTAAGCAGTACATCGAGTGCCTGTCAAGTTAATATCACACCTCTGATAGTCACCTTTCTTCAGACTTCCATATCGAAGCTGAAATGGACGATGCCAAGTTAACACTACACTTCCAGCATCCGAGTCATTGCTAAGTTCAACAATACACCTATGGCTATGACCTTTCCTCGACTTCCTTGTCCAAGCCGAGATGAACGATGCCAAGTTAACACTACACTTCTAGCATCCGAGTCATTGCTAAGTTCAACAATACACCTATGGCTATGACCTTTCCTTGACTTCTTTAAGCCGAGACGACTAATGCCAAGTTCAACATTACACCTCTAGCATTTCTATCACTGTTAAGTAAAACATCACACCTATGACAGTGACACCCTCAGTTTTCCCAAATAAAACTGAGATGCTGATGAGTTAGGTTAATATCACACCTCTAACTCACGTCCTTGTCAAGTTAATATTACACTTCTGACAAGACTACTTCTAAACCGTTAAGTTAATATCACACCTCTAACGGTAAAAATCCTACTAGATTCCCCACGAGTCTAGTTTCATTTGATATTCTCCCCAACCGAGTATCAAATTCATTTGGAGGCATTGTTGGTTAACATTACACCGATAAACAATGCTTCCATCAAAATCCCCAGCTGATCTTAAATCAAGTTAATCCCAAATCCTTGATAAAAGTTCACCTTCTCTGGGGGTACGCGCTCCACTCGTCACTTTCTTTTATAAAAGTGGCGGGTCCACCAAAATTATTCTTTTGCTTCTAAAACAAAACGTTCAAGACAACAGAAAGAGGCAAAAAGAAAAGTGTCACTTTTATTCATATCCAAACACATGAAAGTGATACAAAACGCTCTCTTATACAATAAGATTGAGTGTTACAATTAAGGAGTACAAAGAAGTCCCTCTCTCTCTCTGAGGCCGTACTCACTCCTTGAAACTGCATCTGATCCCAGGTGCACAATTGGAACCGGTTGCACTTTGATGCATGACCCAACTTCGAAAGCGCCCTAGCTGACCAAGCCGAGAGCAATGGTGTTCTTGAGGTCCGGTGGCAACAGAAGGTCCTGCAACCCTTCGTTCAGGCGCGTCTCTTTCCCTAGCAGATCATCCAACAAACATGGAGTCACTCTTGGGGTGAGAGCAGAAGTTTCGGAGTCATCACAAAGGATGCCACCCTCCACTCGGTCCAGCGGCAGCAGAGAGTCCTGCATTCATCACCATCCCTTTCCCCAGCAGGCCATCCAACGGAATGTCCTCGATGTCACTTCTGGAGTTGGGAGAGGAAGAGGATCTTCTCCGCCACCGTAACCGCCGGACAACCCTCGCCGATACTCGGCCTATCCATCTCTTGCACCAGATCTGAAGAGACCTTGGCGAGGGTTGGGTCCTCGTCAGAGATATAATTTAATCTCTCACAAACGACGAGGACCATAATTTAATCTCTCACAAACGAACGTGGAGCAAGTTCGCCAGCCGGTATATTCTTCCTGGGGCCCAGCAAACCTGAAAAAGGACAAGCAAGCCTACCTGCAAAGAATAAGCAAGAGAGTCAGAAAATCTGGAACTCAGTACATTTTCTATAAAGGAAACTGAGTAACAGAACGCGGCAGCCATTCAAGACTTCAGACGCGGGAATGACCCGCACAGTCAAACAGACGCAAGTCAAACTGCGCCACGCATAGGATTCAAACGCGGCCTCAGTTTGTACCCGCGCCTAATGCACCAGACGCAGAGAATTTCAGAACGCCAAAAATTGCCGTCTCTCTGTTGGGTGAACAGGAGTTGCAAGATTCAGGTCTGAAACGCGCCAAGGCAGTAAAACGCAATGGGCAAAGCCAGCGTCAAGCGCCTGCATTCAAAGAAGTCACTGGCACAAATTCCAGAGGAGGAATGCACCAGGACTTCATTCAGATCATCATGCCGAAGTTCAGGCTATACACATCATCGGGGGACATACCAGCAGAGACCTCTGGCCAGAGTTGGCCTCTCTGCACCCAAACGCAGGCGTCCAAGATGATCTGAGAGGGGGTTCTTCTTGAAGAGACCAAACCGAAGCGTGAGAGCTCTGGGTCATCTTCATCCTCGGAATTACTTTCGTCCATGCAGACGGAGTCCCTATCAAGAAACTCTTTTCTGAAGAAGGTGGATTCTCAGAGCAATCCACCAAAGAGAAATAATCCAAGCTTGGATTATAGAAGGGGAGCGCACCCTATTTATAGGCAGGCCCTAATAACTGCCATTAATGGGGCGTTAATTGGAACCGTCACGCACGATTGTCAAAGCCCAGTGGAGGATTGACGCGTGGAACGACGCTTTGTAAACCGTCGCAAGCATCGATTTTCAACCGCCCGCGTCGGCTTTGCCTTTAAGGGCAGTAACTCCTGAGTCCAATGAGGAGTTGACGCGTGGATACCTGCTTTGGGAATCAACGGATGACTCGGAATCCCAATCGACAGAGGAGACCTGACGAGCAAAGATCTCCTAAAAAAATCTTGAGTCAGATCACATTAGACGCAGGTGGGAAAGCCGCGTCCCTTCAGCAGACAAGGCTGCATCTCTTGCGTCTGCCCGATCCGCGCAAGACAGATTTTGCGTTATTCAGAGCTGCGTCTCACCTTGTGATTGACGCTGCGTCTCAGGGACTGACAGCCGCGTCTTACTTTACGGATCAATGCCGCGTCTCATCTTTTGATTGACGCCGCATCTCATCAAGAAGACCGCGTTCCGATTTGTGATTGACGCCGCGTCTCATCAAAAGGACTTGGTAGAATCTAAGTTCTTATGAAATGATGACCGCGTCTCACTTTATGATTGACGCTGTGTCTCAGTAAACGGACTTAGTGAAATCTAAGTTCCGGTAGACTGATGACCGCGTCTCACCCTGTGGGATTAATGCTGCGTCTCGCCAAGACCGCGTCTCATTAAAAGAACTTAGCCCTACCTAAGTTCAGTAATCACAACTAGTGATCAAGAGTTGGACTCATCCACAACAGGACAAAGAAATTGGGACAAAAGCTTCAAAGAAAACTTCTATTATATCAAAAAATGATAGAAGTGGATACAAACACTTAATAAATAGAGTGTCCCTTTTCTTTACAAAAAAAAAAAAAAAGAAAAAGAAGGCTAAATGTCCTGGCTCGCCAAGGAACGGATTTATTCCCTAAGGCGGTGAATCTCATGCTGGCGCGTCCTCTCAGCCTCCATGATAGCCCGGTCCCGCAGCTCCGCCTCAGATAAGAAACTTCTGGCAGCCAGCTGCATCCGCAGAGATTCCACCCTGGAAGATTGCAGGGATAGACTCTCTTCAGCACGCACCGTAGCAGCCCGTTGCTCCTCAAGCTCCTTTTTAAGGGAAACAAGTTTCTCCTCATTTAGCGCAAGAACAGCTTCCGCCTTGGCGATAATGTCCCGAGTTCTGAGGATGACCTGCTCCGTGCTCTGCACACTGAGCTCAGATTCCCTCGAATCTCCGGCTAATTTTTGAAATTCAGCCTTGGAATATTCAAGGTCACGGACCTCGGCAGTGATCTGCGCCTCCGCCTCCTGTCGCTCCCGTTCCTGAGCAGCTAGGAGCCTAGTCAGGATGGCCTGGGCCTCGCCGGAAGAACCTGCATCTTCCAAAGATTCCAGCTCCCGCAGGTTATCTCCAAGTTGCTCTACCACCTGCAGGCATGCCCTGGCAAGTGAAGGGCCTCCCGCCAATTCGACGCTCACGGCCATATTTTCAAGAAGCCTCTGGGCGAACTGGAAGGTGCTGTGTCCACGGAAGATGAGATCAATACATGATCCCATCGAGGTGAAGAATTGTTGCACCATCTGACGTGCCAGCTCCCCCATGTCTTCACCACCTAAGAAGCTTCCCGACCCTTTTTCTGTCACGGGATAAGGGATATAGGGCGGGTCTTCTCGCACAAGAGCCGTGCCGGCCGTCGATGTGGCAAGAGCAAGACTACCCACTGGCGCTTCCTGGAGCGCTGCCTCTGCAGGAGCTTCCACGACCAAGGAAGGAGCTGTAAGCACAACCTCTTCAGAAACTTCCACCGAGGATGAGCTGTGTGGCCTTCTGGAAGGGTGCTGATCGTCAGACTCCCCACCTGAGCCCCCTCAGTCAGAGCTGCCTTACTAGGTTCGAGGTCCAGAGGCGTCGAGTCCTGTAGAATGGGAGTCTCCCCAGCTTCAGCAGTAGCCTTCTCCACCGGCGGAGTGAGAGCCTCCTCAGCCTCAATGGTTGTTTCCCCTCCTGGCAAAGGGGAAGGCTCCCCAACTTCAACAGCTGCCCCACTGAGGTTGTCTCGGCAACCGAAGCCTCAACTCCCTCGGGCTGAGCCCCGGTACCTCCAGCTGACCCTGCAGTACAAAAGAAGAATGTTAGAACATCTTCTTCAACATGAAAAAAGAGAATTAAACAGAAGGAGAAAAGAATACCGTCAGTGGGAGCAATTGTCGCCAGTAACGATGGCGCCATCGAGGGTTCACCCTCATGTTGTCCTCCTCCGAGACGTCAAAGAATCCGCCCTGATCAGGAAGAGTGGGTTCATCGCCATAGTCGACTTTATCTTCAAAGTCACTTTCTCCCGATGACGAAGAAGACGATAGCGCCACACGAGGAAGCTCCGCAACAGGAGCCTTACCCCCAATCACCCCAGTGGTAGGACTAGGGTCAACTGCCCGAGGATTGGAAATAAAGACGCTAGGAGACCCCGGCTGCTGTACCTCGTCTCTCCCTTCATGAGCAGGAGGAAATTCGGGCTGAGTTGAGATTCCTGGAATCTCGACATCCTCTTCGCCCATTATGTCAATCTCCGGTGACTCAGCATCACCAGCAATAAGGGGGCGCTCAACAAGCTCCCCTTCCTCCACGGTCTCGCTGTGTGACCTAGGAGCACGGACCAAGCTTGGAAAATCTTCATCTTCCAGCGGTTCCTCAACTCTAACAGGGACACCTTCAGGAGGAACCTCAACTCCAGCAGAGATAGCTCTGGATTGAGAGACTTCAGCCGTTAAGTCCCTCCGAGCCTTCTTTGGGGCAGGCTCAACTACAGAAGCAGAGCGTCGACGACGCTTCCTCGCCAATTGCTTCGACCTCCTTGCCGGTCGCGGCTCCACTCTCATTGCTGGTGGCTCCGCCCTCGTCGCTTGCGGCTTTGCCCTTGCCGGTCGCGGTGCCGCCCTCACTACTGGGGGCTCCCTCCTCGATCGTTTCTCGACCTCCCTCTGAGCTTTCAGGTACTGGTCGAGGAGTTTAGTACGTTTACTGGATTCAGACCTCTCCTCGAGACTGGCATTGATACTCTCAAGACATGAAGACTCCGGAATAAGATCTGGCGTCTGGCCGGCTTGGGAGTACCAAATACAGAAGCTGAAGCTCATACGGCACTTAGGCGCCTCGTCGGGTAGATGGAACGTTGCTCCCGTCCCTCCAGCCACACTGTAATACCAAGCCCGAGCGCCTTCGAACAGATTCCCGTCAAAGACAAGTTGAGCATTGGGATTCCCGACGTAAAGCTGATCATAGCCAAATTGTCGGGCAAAATGACTTGGCATATACGGCTCGATAGTGCAGGAAGTTCCTTGGCGAAACAGCACATATCCTGGTCGTATATTGATCAACCACCAGAAGGCTCCAGCAGGCAATTGCGAGAAGTCATCCCGCCCAGCGACATCCGTGAACAGCTCCCCGGGGGCTGCACCTTGAACCTCTGGAAAGCAGCGGTTGAGCTGGTAATTGGCGGCACAGGAAAGACGCTTCCTAATGTAATACAGGTAGGTGTCATGCCACTCTGAACGTTCCAGCCGCTGCACAAATGGGATATGATCCACGCTCCCACGCGCTGCCGTCATTAGAGACGGGCAATGCATCACGTACCAAGCCATGAGGTACGTGTAAGGCAGCTCAATTCGCGGGTTGGGGTGCTTCACCGTCGGGTTCCCCTCTGAGTCGGTATACGGCTCCCCACGAGAATTAGCAGTCTTTGGGGGTCCGCAGAAGCTCTTGGTCAACACCCGCAGCCCGCTTTGAATACCAGCCACCACGGCGGGAAGAAGGGCTATGGGGTGGCCATGAGCCAAGAGTACCGCCGGGTACACCACATCTGCCACAATAACTTCATGTGGTAGCGTGGGCACCACACACCTCTTCAGCCACAACATCAGGAAGCCCGCCAACAGCGCCTGATCAGAAATAGGGGTCCGGGCTTGATGGTGAAAGCTCTCAAAGACCAAGTCAGGGTCGAAGCCGTCCTCGTTCGACTCCGTGGTGTAGAACTTGTCAGAAGCTGCGTCGATCCTGTCTTCAACTTCCCCACCAGAACTAGGAGCTAGTCGGATTACTGGGAGATCTTTATTGCTGACATTATTAAACAAATAATCAGCCAGGATAGTTGCTTGACGCCTCCTGACCTCCAGGCAGTTGTCTGACCGCAGATGTAGAAATGGCACATCACCTCCCAGTAGGTCTCATACACTTGAGGAGATTCTTTTTCCAAAAGGCGCAGCTCCCTGGTGGTTGGGACAAATTCCTCGTAAGGAATATCCCCTGACGACAACCCGGAGACCTCATACAATTCGTGTAGGGCAAGGCCCATCTCTCCAACCGGAGTAAAGAATGTCCCCGTCCGAGGATTGTAGCGCTCCAGAATCCCAAAGAAGTTATGGGAACTCATCGGGACGCCCCACTGCACGGCCCTGACTGCTGGGTACAGCCCCACACGCTTCAGCGGCCCCTCAAGATTGGTAAGGACAAAACCCACCATCCTACCCCACCAGTAATTCTTTGGAGAATGGACCCATCCATACGCACGGAAGTCGACAGGATAGTCACCCCCTGCTTCTAGAAGGAATTGAGGAAGGTGGTAGCAAGCTCCGGGATCTCTCCAATTGGGATTTCAGGCTTGGACGATGCAGGGAACAGTCCAACAACTGACCCGTCATGACTATCATGGCGGTCTACCTTTTGGAGGCCAAAGTCACCAAGGGCGATCTCAGGGATATACTGGGAAATGTCCCATTCCATCTTTCGGGGAACAGACATGTGTTGAAAGTAGGACATCGGGAATATCCTCTCCATGTCTGGAAGAAAGAATCTTCCGCCCTTTATCTCACGGAGCCATTTATAGGTCCCCTCAGACACACGACGGCCATCATCATAAATATGATCCCCAAAGAAGAAGGCAGGCTTCTCCAACCTGACACCGTCATCCGTTTTGAGCGCGGCATCGGTCATAAGTGCCCGGAAGGTTCTCCTGTTAACATTAGAGAGCCTGCGATCCAGCAACTGGTCAGCAGTCACGGGGACACTCATTCTTTGCACAAAGGTCAAGCCCCGGTCGGCACCACCCACGCGGCCGAAATGGTGCATCTTGGCAAGTGAACCTGAAACATGCGGCACTGCAAAAGAAAAAGACACTTGGTCAGATACTTTGCCAAAAATAAGGGAAGACGCTAAGTGTTCATAATTCAAAACGCAGCCGAGACATTGGACGCAGGAGTTATCATCCGCGTCCAGACCTGCGAACTTGCACCAAAACGCAGAAGAGATACTGGACGCAGGAATTTTTCGAATCCGCGTCCAGACCTGCAAAGCTGCTTATGAAAATTCGAAGTACTTGGACTCAAACGCCAGATTCTACAAAATCGGCGGTTGAAGACACAGAACACAAGGATCAAATCCGCGTTCTGCAAACCAAGACTTGTGAAATTTCAAAGTGCTTGGACTCGGACGCCAGCGCCTGATGGCACAAAACGCGGCACAGAACGCATGGATCAAATCCGCGTTCTACAAATCGCGTCCAGAGACCTTCACAATTAGAAATATTCTAAGTGAAGGACCCATAGTGCAGAGTTCACCAGCGTCGGATCATCAGGCCCGCGCCCCGGTTATCATCTCAAGGACAGCGTCCGAGAATCAAACACGATCTTGTGTTAAAGGTCCTTAGGGTTCTATGAACATGTTTTAATGGCGGAACCCACACCGAAGGTACATTTTTACCTCGGAAAACACCCTCCTGCGCAGAGGAAGCATCCCTCTCAGCCTCGGCGACGGTCGCCCTTGAGGTCGATGCAGTCGGTTTTGTCTTGGGAGCCATTGAAGATCAAGAAATCCGAGCGAGGAGATGAATAGTTGGAGAGAGAAGGAAGTTCTTTTTTTTCAGAGAATGCGTTCGTTCGGAGAAGAAGATACATCTCTCTAACTGTTACCTTTTATAGGCACAGAGATTCGCGAAGATACGCAGCGTTTGGCCCAAAAAAAAACGCTGCAGCGAATCGCTGCCTGACGCGTGGAGCCAAATCATTGTTTAAACAGGGAAGATCATGCGTCGCGACCCCGCCACAAGTCAGAAGTTGACACGTGGAGCAGTTCATTTAATGAACCGGGGGATCCGCGCGCCAAAAGGCGAAATCTCGCCGTTTCCCCAGGCCAGCTGGCGGTTTAATCATGACATGGCACAGGTGCGCGTCCCAAAGTACGCGGCTCTTCGGTGGACATGCCCCGTCAGCATCATCATAAATGCACCCAGAAAATCGCGTCTGCATTTCAAGAGATGCGTCTCTCCAAAGCCCGCGTCCCCTCAAACAGGCCAAACATCGCGTCTCGCTAAGAAGTCGCGTCTTTAAAGCAGTCTCTGCTTTTTCAAAAAGGAACCTGCGTCCAGTCTCCTGCTTCTGCAAAGTCGGTTCAACAGTACACTGACGCAAACAGACAACCAACCACTCCCGGCCAAAAGCGCACCCGTGACAGACTAAAAGCAATCGGGGAGGTCTAGACTGTGTATCTAGACACTCAACATGATCAACTCTGACGGCTTCAAAGAGTTCAACAGTACACTCACGAAGACCAATTCCAGATAAGATCAAACCCGAAGCATCAACAGTCCAGTCATAAAACGCGAACACGGCTAAAGATCCAAAGTATTCCGAAATCCGTCCCATTCAACTGCGGAATATCAGAAACTTTGGAGGGGGTTCTGTAGGCTATCTAAAAATGACTAACAGACCAGCCATTAAGGAAGCAGAGTCTCAAGCTCTAGACGCGAGAAATCGATGCTCGCGTCTCAGCATTAAGACGCGTTGGCTCTACACCCGCGTCACAACGTTCAGACGCGTCGGCCCGAAGCCCGCGTCTCAGCATCAAGACGCGTCGGCCCGAAGCCCGCGTCTCAGCATCAAGGCGCATCGGCCCGACGCCCTCGCCTCAGCATCCAGACGTGAAGGCCCGAAACCCGCGTCTCAAGGCGCGTTTGGCTCGACGCCCGCGTCTCAAACCTCAAGGCGCGTTTGGCTCGACGCCCGCGTCTCAAACTTCAAGGCGCGTTTGGTCCAACGCCCGCGTCTCAGTTGCAACTGCCCTGATTGCGGGGCCAGTCACCGCGCATGTAGCGGGTAGTGGCCCCTCATTCGGGAGCGTTTTCAGGAGGCACCTTCACCCCCTGAGACCCCTATAAATAGAGCCTTGTTTGCTATGAAGAGGGGATCGAAGCTTGAGAGGATCGAAACTTGGGCAGAAGATCGGAGTTTTTGGAGAAGGGAGAGAACTTTGAGAAGATCGAATCCAGGTAGGAGGATCATCAAGAGAGAAGCACGACTCTTCAGCGAGCTTACTGAGTACTAGCCGCTCTTCGCCTACCTCCTCTTTGAGAGTTTTGGTAGACGGAGCTGAGTTACTCTTTCTACCGACCGAAGAGAAGACCCCCGACGGTCTAGGACGGTCATCTGGTCAACGGAGAACAAGATTCACTCTCCATCGCCACACGAAGAACCCAGCTTTAAACAAAGGAAAGATTCAGACATCCTCCCTCCCTTGTAACTGGAAAAGAGGGAAGAGTAGTTCTTTTGGTTGTAATCGTTTCGCTTGAATCAAGGAAATCTTTTACAGCTAAAACCACTTTCTCCGACCACCAAACTTTCCGGCCCCCTACACTTATGTTCACCTTTTGGATTTGATTTATGATCATGTGCCTTTTATTTCATGTATATGTGTGTTTTGCCAAACCTTAAAATATACATGTATAACTCTTGAGTCTTTTGCCTTCAATGCAAATCCATTCATATAGACTCACTTGAGTTTAAGAGATATGTATGTATATTTCATGTATTGTCAAAACATACATATATCTTGACATATAGATTTTGTTTTCAATGATTTAATAAAAAAATGTGAGATGATTTTGATGTTTATGATTTTCTAAGGAATATTGTACCTTATTGCCATTTTCATGATGCTATGTTTCACATAACATTAGTACACTCACTTCTTTTGAAACTATTTGAACTTTATAGATTAGAGTGTTTGAGTGTTTTGTGTTTCATTGCTATTTCATGAAAATCCTTAGATTTATTCCTTGATAGAAGGATTTCGTACTAGTTGTTAAACACTCTCATTTAACTAGTTCGAATTCTTCATGTGTTGTTAATGCTAAGCTTAATTCAAATCTTATTTTTCAAGCTTATGCATTAGATTTTAAAATGGTATCAATATTTTTTATTTGATATCAAAGAGAAAATTCAAAATTTGTTTTGATAAAATAGAATTAATGATTTTGTTTTGATGAGAAAAATTCAAAATTTTTGATTTGTATTGCCCCTCCTTGACTTCTTTATTTTTGACAAAAAGGGGGAGAAAATTTTTTTTGATTTGATTTTACTTTGAACCCTTTGTTGATGATTGACAAAAAGGGGGAGAAGTATTTGAGTATATATGCATGTTTCTTTACTTTAGGGGGAGAAGTATTTGTCTTCCTGTTAGTTATGCATATATGTTTTTTTGTATTGGTTTGCAAATAATAGGAGAAAAAGATTTGTTTTTGTGTTATCTCCATTCATTTGCATACATGTCATGTGCTTCATTGTCATATCTTTATCATTTATTTGATATGCATGAGTTAAGGGGGAGCTTCTTTGAAGCTTTACTTTAATCCATGCATATATAACTTCATGAGTTTTGTCATCATCAAAAAGGGGGAGATTGTTGGCCCAAAGGCCTATCACCCTAGTTTTGATGATGATCAACTCATGAAGTTATGATTACTAATGATCTTGTGTTTAATTAGTGACAGATTCATTATCAAGATCTTAGTAGGTGCATAGCTCAACAAAGGATTAAATATCAAGATTTGGAGCTAGCACGGGGTGATCCAAGGAGCTTTGGATCAAGCTTGGACCAAGTCAAGAAGATGAGAAGCCTTCAAGTGAAGACTTCAAGAAGATGAAGACTTGAGTCTAGGTTTGTTTTTATAAGATTTTGTTTTTGTTTTAGTTAAAATGTAAAGGATAGATAGTTGGTGGATTGCTCAAGTCTATATCACACACACACTCTTGATAGAACTCTTGATAGAATGGTTTTCATAAAAGATTTTCCTAGTTAAGAAAAGATTTTTATTTGTGATAAAATACAATTTGGTTTTTGGTATTCATGTATACATATCTTATATCCAAAACCATGTTTAGAGCCTTATGTCAAAAACTAGATATTCATCTTATTTGTGTAGTGGATCATATCCATACACACTATGCTTTAAAAGTATATCTTGTTTTTGTATTTGATGAGATTTCCTTATGACAAAATATCTACTTTGGGTTTTGGTAATTTCTTATATACATATCCTTTAACCAAAACAAGTTTAGTGCTTTATGTCAAAAATTAGATATTTCATCTTGATTGTGTGGTGGATCATATCCATACACACTTTGCTTTATAAGTTCAAAATATCTTGTTTTTGTATTTTGTGAAGTTATGGAAAAACAAGTTTTAGAAAAACATATTTTTAGAAAAACAGTTTTTATTTTGATTGAAACTATTTTTCTGGATTTACTGTGAATTTCTGGGATTTTATTAAGCCAAAAGACCAATCCTTAATCCCAACTTTCTGGTTCTGCCAGTTCTGATTTTTCAGAACTGACAGAGGCCGGTCGACCGGGTCGGTCGACCGGACGTGCACGACGTGCACGCCAGTGTGCACTGGAGAACGGTCGACCGGGCCGGTCGACCGCTTCAGAGAGCTTTGCTCTCGGGAATTATCGGTCGACCGGGCCGGTCGACCGACAGAGAGTTAACTCTCTTCTCCAGTTGCGCGGTCGACCGGGCCGGTCGACCGGAGGCTGCAACGGTCACATTTTGACCGTTGCCGGTCGACCGGACCGGTCGACCGGTAGCTCTGACAGAGCCCAACGGTCAGATTTTTCTGGCCTCTATAAAAGGGGGTTTTGTCATTGTTTGAAGCCAAGATTTTGAGGACTTCTTGAGCCAGTTTTTCCAAGTGATTTCAGAAGTTTTCTCCACAAAATAGTGTACCAATATTTCCTATCAAAAGGGATTTTATCAAGAGAGTGTTTATTGTGATTTCTTGAGTTTTCCATCAAAAGTTCTTTCCTTGATTTCTCACACTACACTTGAGCATCCATTGAGCTATTCATCCTATAGGAGAGTTGTAGTGAGAGTTTGTAATTGGTGATCAAGTGTTTAGTTCACCAAGAGATCATTTCTTGTTCTTTGAGAAGGCGGACGGTTGTGTTCGCGGTTTGATTGAGGGTCCTAGTGAGGACTTGGTGTTGTTGGGTCCTAGTGAGGACTTGTAGCTTGAGGTGCGGCCTCGACGAGCCGGTGGGCTTGTGTTGTGTAAGGGACTAGAGAGTCCGAGGGCTTGTAGGTGTTGCGGCACCGAGGAGAGATCCGGTGGGATCTTGCATAGTGGAAATCCTTCGTGTGTCGAAGGCGGGGATGTAGAGCAAGTGTGCTCGAACCTCGAAACAAACCCTTTGTGTTTGCGATTGCTCACTCTTGCTCTCTTTCTCTCTTTGCCTCCTTTATATCTTGCATTACTTACATTGTCTTTACTTTACATGCTTGATATACCCTTGTGCTTATATTGTTATATACTTGCGTGGGATTGCTTGTTAACACTAGTATTCAACCAAGAGAGCCAACGCGGCACCTCAACCCATTCAAGGGGAATCTAGAGGAGCTTGTCCAGAGCCTCGCAAGGGGAATTCGGCAACACTCTTGTGTTATACATAAGTGTTTAATTAAAAGAAGTTTAATTTGGTCATCTTAATTTTAATTCCGCATTATTTGTTCATAAGTGACCATTAGATTAGCCATCACCTATTCACCCCCCCCTCTAGGTGGTCTTACAAAAACCAATACAATATCCCAAAAACCTAGTTCTCTTTGATTTTTCAAAATCCCAAAACAATAAAGATGAAATCTTTTTAGAACAAAAACTATTTTGAAAACTTGTTTAAACACTAGAGAAACACTGAAATTTTTCTTCTTGAAAATCTTATCAAAACAGCCCAAGAGTTGGGGTATTTATAGCCCCAAAACAAAACTAGCCGTTAGGCTGATGTGGCAGCCTGACAGGCTTGGCGGTCGGCCGCCCGGTCGACCGCCAACGGTCAAAAATGTGACCATTGGGCAAACCCGGTCGACCGCCCGGTCGACCCAAATAAACAGAGAGCAGAGCTCTTTGGTCCGGTCGGCCGCCCGGCCGACCGTCCCTGTGTGTGCCAGACGTGCACGGTTCTGTGCACGTCGGTCGACCGTACAAGTCGACCGGCCTATGGTTCGGTCGACCCGTGCGGTCGGCCGAACTGGCCTGACAGACACTGTTCAGGGACAGAAAAACTTGTTAAAAATATTTTTTAAAATCTTTTTAAGTCTTGTAAAAATGCCCAAAAATAATTTTATCATTTTGCATTGATATATAAACATGTGATAAAAAATTTAGCTCAAATATCAATCAATATGAACTATTTTTGTGTCTTAACATTTTTATCAAACAAAACTTGTATTTTTTTATCAAACTTGGATTTTTCAATACATGAATAGGAAAGTCAAAATAAGTTTGTTTAAAGTTAAGCATGCATGTATAGAATGAAACAACTATACATATATCAATTAAACTTATTTTGATCAATCTATTCATGAAAACACATATCGGTTAAGGTAAAAACCGAAAAACCAATATCCAAACATAAAACTTGTGTGTGTTGTGCACTTGAGCATATCAACTATACTAAAGTTTACAAATGGATCTAAACACACTAAACTAAACTAGGATACCTAAGTCTTCTTGACGATCTTCCATCTTCAAGTAGACTCGATCCCAAACCGTGATCCGCCGAGTGCAAAGGTATGATCTTGAAGCTTGGGCACCGGAATCACTATGTGAAGGCTTCCAAACTCCTCTTTCCGAAGCAATCACAAACTAATATCTTGATTAATGATCTGGAACTAAAATCACAAGATTATTAGTAAACATAACTACATGAGTTAATCATCATCAAAACTAGGGTGGAAGGCCTTTGGGCCAACAATATCCCCCTTTTTGATGATGACAAAAATCATGGAGTTATATATGCATGAATTAAAGTTAAGCTTCAAAGAAGCTCCCCCTTAACTCATGCATAAACAAATAAACAATAAATAATATGCAATAAAGGCTCTTAAACATGAATGCATATAAATGCATAAACAATAAAAGGTTCTAGATACCCAATGAAATGTTTAAAAATAAAACATGCTCTAGATACCAATTACAAAACATGCCCTAGATACAATTAAAATTAAACTAAATTAAACTTAATATATGCAAAACATAAACATGCATATATAAATTATAATCTTTCTCAAATAATTCTCCCCCTTTTTATTAATCATCAACAAAGGGGTAAATAATCAAAACAAAACAAAATCTTCTCTCTTTTTAATACAAAGAATCAATCTTCAATAAGGGGTAAAAGCAAAACCAAATCAATAAATTTTTCTCCCCCTTTTTGTTCGAAACAACGAATCAATAAAAATAATATTTTCCCCTTTTTGTCTAAAACAAAAACAAAGTCAATAGGGGATTACATTCAATTAAGGTACCAATTGAAAATATGTCAAAGAATAGCATCTTGATACCAATTGAAAGGAAACAAACAAAAAATATTGATACCAATTTTAAGCAAAACACATGAAAATCTTGATACCAATTGAAATTGAACATAATAAATTTTGAATGTCTAAACAAAAATTTTGATACCAATTGTAAATATTTTTCATTTTGAACATATGATACCAAATTTGAATTTTCAATCATAAAGTATGGAAGTACAAATACCAATTGAAAGACAAAATCAAATTTTCTCCCCCTTTATGAAATACCAACTAAAACAATGCGTAGGCTTGATACCAATTTAAAATTAATTAATTAAAACAAAATTGAAGCTCAAGCTCTAGCATAAATAAGATTTTGTGCTTAAAGATATAGGGATATAATAAGCACAAATAAAACATATATATGTATGAAAAATAGATACCAATTGAAATTGATATTCTTTGAAATGAAGCATACATACATACAAAATATATGAGTATACAAGAAATGTCAAGATTGATACCAATTGAAAGAATTCAATGATACCAATTGAAATAACAATAAGATCAAGTGTATATCTCATATAACTACCTCCCAATCATGGTTCAAGTTTTAAATGATTTTCATTTTAAAGCATACATGAACATGATCTCCCATCCAACCTCCCATAGAAGGTAGGGGTTTTCAAAAATAAGTTTTGAAAATAGAGTACGTTTGAAAAACTCTACCATATGAAGAATACAAACTAGTTAAATGGAAAAACTTGTAAACTAGTGCGAAATCCTTCAAGCAAGGAATAAAAAAAATAATTTTTCATAAAACATGAAATCCACATGATAGTCAACACTCAAGTCAATGAAGCATAAATATGACTCATGAAAACAAAACATGAGTAAATAAGAAATGTGAGTGTACAAATACAATGTGAAGAACATGATCATGAAAATATACAATTTAGCTCAATATTCCTTGAAAACAAGAAAACATGAAAATCATCAAAACTTATTTAATCTTCAAGGTATATGTATGTCCTATACAAACTAAAGTATACATACATATCCAAATACAATGAGTCCACAAAGATATATGCATGAAGGCACGTGGCTCAAAGGATGTATATGTATAACAATAATTTGGATAAAATGGACATATACATAAAGTTAAACAAATAAACACAAAAACATGAAACTTTAAATTTTCATTAAAACAAGTTTCATTTCAAGGCATATGTATGATTTGTCAACACAAAAAGTATACATACATATCCCTAAACACGATTGAGTCCATATGTATAGATTTGCATGAAAAGCAAATGACTCAAGGGGTATTCATGTATATCTTGAAGTTTGGCAAAATTACACATATACATGAAATGAAAACTCATGATCATAAAACAAATCCACAAATAGGAATACAAGTTTAAAATGTATGGATCATTAAAACTAGACTATACTAGCACATCTAATGGGTTCAAATAAGCATTCAAGCACAAACATATATAGATTTGTTTGAGGCCCACTATATGTACAAGTATAAATCCTAGTCCTAATGAAAACTAACATTTAAACATATATTCAAATCATGAAGCATAAAACATGATCATTATGTAAATCCACATGTTATAAGAACTATGATATACGCAATAGCAACCAAATAGTGAGAACACAAAAGAATTTATCCATATTAAACATGGGTGTCTCAAAATAACTAAACATGTATATCACAAGTCTAATAAGCATGGCATTTTCATACTAATCACTAAACAATGAAACATGCTATGAAAAATAAACATGGAAAGCATGTAAACAAAAGGAGTTAGAGATTCGATACCAAAACCAATGAGGGCACCGCTCTAGTTCTCCAAACACGTGGTGGTCATCTCCACCAAACCTTCCCTTGAAAGTGATGCATCCAATTGATTTTCATGAAGCTCGGAACGCATCCACTCCAAGGTACGGCAACTCTCACGTCATGTGAGAGCCCACACCTACATTAAACAAAGGAGGGGTGGTCTTTGGTACCCATACTCTTTTGGGTCCATGGGGGTTAGTCCCTTTTCTAACCCAAACAAATTTATTTGCTAAATTATCAACATGTATTCTATTATAGCAAAATTTAGCAAGGTGGCCCTTACGTCCACAATGTGTACAAGTGTACACATGAGCATACAAAGTGTGATGGTGTCCGTGAAGAGCATGTGTATGCCGTGGAGGGTGTGCATGAATAGATGGAACTTGTTTCTTTCGAAACAAAGTTTCCAAACGTGAATGTCCAACAACACATTGGCTCAAAGTGGAGCCCAAACAATCAACACTCTTCTTAAGCATGGATATATCATTGTTAATCAAAGAAGAAGTGTGGCATGCAATAGGTGAAGTGTGTGATACTACCCTAGCATGGCAAACATGTGCATCAATCTTATTTTGTAAAACAATATTTTTTTTTAAACACACATCCAAATCATTTGAAATAGAAATTATTTTGTTTTTCAAAGAGTTATTTTCTTTAACAACAAATTCAATTTTTGAAGACAAAACTTTATTTTTCTTCAAAACATTTTCACAATCATTTTTAGTTTTCAAAAATTCATTTTCTTTAAGTGCAAGATCAAGTTGAGATTTTAATGAATCCCTCTCATTAGCAATCTCCTCTTTCTCTTGTAAAACATTGTTAAGTCTAGAATGCAAACTTTTATTTTCTTTTTCAATTCTTAGACTTTTCTTTTTCAAAATTTTATATTTTTCAATTAATTTTTCACAAACAATAGATAGTTCTTCATTTAAAGCATGGGGTTCAACATAATCATTAGAAGAACTAGCATCATCATCATCATCTAAGTGGGTTTCCGAGTGTACCTCAAGGGAGTCATTCCCTTGGACCATCAAGCATTGTGAGTCGAATTCTCCACTAGATTCCTCTTCTTGTTGGATAGGCGTTTGAAGCTTGGAGGTGGTGGTTGTTGTCAACTTGTTCCACACTGCAAAAGCGGAATCAAGGTTAGAAACACTTATAAGATAATCTTTAGATAATGTGCTTCTAATGGCCTCAAGGGCTTGTGCATTGGCCCCTATATGATTACGATTTTCAAGATAGCATTTCTTGGTAGCCGCAAGGAAAACATGTAAGCCTAGGGTTTGTAAATAGATGGACATCTTAGTCTTCCAAACAAGAATGTTGGAAGGGTCAAAACTAGGTGGGGTCATGAAGTCCATGGTAAACTATATGAGTGTGCAAACAAGCAAATGCAAACAGTAGATTAGCAAACAAATGGATCTCACTCCTAGGATGTTAAGCCTAAGTATCAGGAGCGTTGGCTCTGATACCAATTGAAAAGGACACCTAGAGGGGGGGTGAATAGGTGTACTTGCTAATCTAAAAACTAAATGTTCTTAAATGGGGAAGCTAATGCAAATTTTGCAACACACTTAATACAACACACAAGTAGCCGAATTCCCCGTGAAGGGCTCTGGACTAACTCCTCTTGATTCCCCTTGAATGGGTTGAGGTGCTATGTGAAGCTCTTGTGGTTAAGTACAAGTGAGGCACACACACAATCAAGCCAAGCATATAAGGATGAGCAATATGAAAGATGCAAGGCAATACACAAGCAAATATGAATGATATGAATGACAATAAGGATGATGCTATGCACAACACAAATAGAGAGAGAGGGTTAGAGAGACAATGGATCAAACGCTAACAACAAGATATGTTTCGAGGTTCGAGCACCCAGCTCTACATCCCCGCCTACACCACCGTGTAGGATTTCCAATCCACTATCTCCCACCGAGGGAACCTCTACCGAAGAGGATTTGTTACAACAATGGAGTACCGAACTCCTCTCTCAAACACCGCCTCACAACCGAGGGGTAGGCCCGAAGCCAATACAATAACCAACACCTCTACCGAAGAGGGTTACAACAAATCTCCACCTCTCACTAGAGGGAGCAAACCAATCACCCGATCAACCTCTACCAAAGAGGGATACAACAAAAGAAAGGGTGTACAACTAGTGGTTTCTTTCAACCACAAACCAAACTCTCTTTCCACAAAAACAAGATCCTAAATAGATTAGGATAGAAGATAGCTCAAGTGTGGAATCAAAGTGTTTTTGGAAACAAGCAACAAAGAAAAACTACTTGGGAAATCTCTTGTAAATGATAGAAAATGAAAACCAATACAATATTCCAAAAACCTAGTTCTCTTTGATTTTCCAAAAACCCAAAACAATAAAGATGAAATCTTTTTAGCACAAAAACTATTTTGAAAACTTGTTTAAACACTAGAGAAACACTGAAATTTTTCTTCTTGAAAATCTTATCAAAACAGCCCAAGAGTTGGGGTATTTATAGCCCCAAAACAAAACTAGCCGTTAGGCTGATGTGGCAGCCTGACAGGCTTGGCGGTCGGCCGCCCGGTCGACCGCCAACGGTCAAAAATTTGACCGTTAGGCAAACCCGGTCGACCGCCTGGTCGACCCAAATAAACAGAGAGCAGAGCTCTCTGGTCCGGTTGGCCACCCGGCCGACCGTCCCTGTGTGTGCCAGACGTGCACGGTTCTGTGCACGTCGGTCGACCGTACGGGTCGACCGGCCTATGGTTCGGTCGACCCGTGCGGTCGGCCGAACTGGCCTGACAGACACTGTTCAGGGACAGAAAAACTTGTTAAAAATATTTTTTAAAAATCTTTTTAAGTCTTGTAAAAATGCCCAAAAATAGTTTTATCATTTTGCATTGATATATAAACATGTGATAAAAAATTTAGCTCAAATATCAATCAATATGAACTATTTTTGTGTCTTAACATTTTTACCAAAAATCAAAACTTGTATTTTTTTTATCAAACTTGGATTTTTCAATACATGAATAGGAAAGTCAAAATAAGTACGTTTAAAAGTTAAGCATGCATGTATAGAATGAAACAACTATACATATATCAATTAATCTTGTTTTGATCAATCTATTCATGAAAACACATATCGGTTAAACTAAAAACCGAAAAACCAATATCCAAACATAAAACTTGTGTGTGTTGTGCACTTGAGCATATCAACTATATTAAGCTTTACAAATGGATCTAAACACACTAAACTAAAGTAGGATACCTAAGTCTTCTTGACGATCTTCCATCTTCAAGTAGACTCGATCCCAAACCGTGATCCGCCGAGTGCAAAGGTATGATCTTGAAGCTTGGGCACCGGAATCACTATGTGAAGGCTTCCAAACTCCTCTTTTCGAAGCAATCACAAATTAATATCTTGATTAATGATCTAGAACTAAAATCACAAGATTATTAGTAAACATAACTACATGAGTTAATCATCATCAAAACTAGGGTGGAAGGCCTTTGGGCCAACAGTTCGCATTAGAACTCTTGGACTCACGAGTCCATCACTTGTTCCCGCAAGAACAACACAAAAACAAACTTCACAAGTTCGCCCAGGCCGAACAACACTCTCCAATACAAGGTGGAACACTTGATGATCTCTTCTCTTTGACCTCCAACAAACACTCTCACAAACAAAGCTCCTATAAGACAGATAAGACTAAGAAAAACTCAAGCTTGTGTGAGAAAAACTTGGATAGATTTGGAGGTGAAAAAACTCAAGAAAGCTTTTGATAAAATAAAGAGATTCACTCTTGAAAAACTCCTGTAGATTTGAAAATAAAAGCTCTAAAAAACTTGTTGAAAAACTTCTGTGGAAGATAAAAAAATAGTTCTAGAAAACTCTCCCAAAAATCTTAAACCAAAAATGGCCAAAAACCGCAATTTATATAGGTTGTCAAAAACTAGCCCTCGGGGCCAGATTGACCTGTCAGTCGACCGGCCGATCGACCGACCAACAGTCATATTTTTTACCATTAGGGTTATCGGTCGACCGCCCGGTCGATCGCTCCTAGGTCTTGACCTGTCAGTTGACCGGTCGATCGACCGGGGCAAGAACCAGAGAGTAAAGCTCTCTAGCCGGTTGACCGGTCGGTCGACCGAGGCAAGAACCAAAGAGCAAAGCTCTCTACCCGGTCGACCGGTCGGTCGACCAGGGCCATATCCAGAGAGTAAATTCTCAGTAGCGGTCGACCGTCCGGTCGATCGGCCCTCAAGCTAGGGCTTGTGCACGTTTCTGTGCACATAGGTCGACTGCTCGGTCAACCGACTTCTGGCTTGGTCGACTGGTCGGTCGACCACCAGAAGCCCAGGTCTGGGTGTTAGGGATTTAAAACTTGATCTTTTAACATCCTATAAAATCTCATAAAATCACATAGAATTCACAAAAATTAGTTCATTGAAATACTTTGAAATCTAAATATGTGTGATAAAAAATCAACACATATTATAAACAAGTTAAACTATTTTTGCGATATAGAAACTCAACCTTAAACCAGAAACCGTATTTTTCATAATCCAAACTTTGAAATGAAAAATCAATTTCTCTCAAACTTATATAAATACAAAAACAAGATATTTAAAACTCATTTTAAGCATAGTGTGTATGGATATGATCTAATACACATATAAGAAGAAATATCTATATTTTTGACAATAAGCTCTAAACAAAGTTTTGATAAATACAAAACTTAAAAGTATGAACTAGAAACATCAAACTAAGTTTTTTTAAGCATTTGAACCAATAATGTTTATAGATAAAATCTAATATACATATAAAACATGTAAACTTATTTTGATGAACTATATTCATGAAATATAAAGCTATCTTATGTGAAACTCAAAACCAAAACGATATTTTCTAAATCAAAAAACACATATAAATTTTGTGTGTGTATATGAGCTTGAGCAATCCCACAACTATCCTTTACATTTTATCTAAAAATATAAAATCTTAACACTTACAAATATGACTCAAATCTTGAAAATCTTCATCTTTATCTTGACTTGGTCCAAACCTTGATCCAAAGAGCTAGACTCCTCTTGAGTACTTGATGCGATCTTGAAGCGCGAGCTTTTGAATCAACACGTGCTAACTTCAAAACTTGACTTCGAATTTTTTATTGAAACTAAACACAGACAAAGATCTTGGTAGAATATCTGAAACTAAATGATCACAAGATCATTAGTACTATAACTACATGAGTTAATCATCATCAAGACTAGAGTGATGGGCCTTTGGGCCAATAATCTCCCTCTTCTCTATAACCCCCTTATATGGTTCACAACTTGATTAGGTCAAATAAGTTCAGGCCCAACTTGAACTTCATCATCCAATGATCTCCTTGATCCACATAGGATTTACGAGAATTTGCTCTACCATAGGAGTAATGGTCTAGACTTTCTTCTTGTGTGCCTAGTCCTAATCCTCTTTAGAGTACAACTGAACATCCGAGTTTGAAACCATTGTAGCCTTCGATTGCTCCACAACTGCCACTATCGAAGTCGAGGATAACTGTAATTCGCCAATGGTGACTTCTGAATTTCGCAATAAATACACATTGCTAACACATTCATCCTGAAACTTTGCATGGGCCTCTTTGAAGACTTTCATAAGATCACTTTCAGAACTGAAATTGAACCCTTTCCTTTGTAGGGCTATAAGAGATATGAGATTATACCTTGAATCAGGAACATGATGAATGCCTTAAAGGGTAGTGATGCATCCATCTTTGAACAAAACTAGATTGTTCCTTCGCCAATCACCTTACTTGTAGTAGAATTCCCTATGAAGACTTTTCTCTCTTGCACCGAAGTGTATGCAGAGAACATCTTTTTATTGGAACTGACGTGCTGTGAACATCAAGAGTCAATAATCTATTTATCTTTGTTATCAATTATCTGTCTGTAACAGATAGAACGCTACGCTTATCTTCATATTCTCCAATCAGTTTAGTGACACTAGCATCTGGTAGTTTCTTCTTTCAAAGCCAATGATCAATTCTAATATGCCCCTTCTTGTGGCAATAGTTGCACGTCAAATTCCTATGTCTTGAGTTACCCGTGAAACTTTCATTATTACTCTTCTCCCTTGAATAATGAACTTTCCCGAAATCATCATAATGAGACTCACCTGTCAACTGGGTGTCAATTTTATCCTTGTTGACCAGATACTCCTTGACCTTACTAATCTTGATTGTTGACTTGCCTTCATAGATGATAGCTTCCCTAATGCTCTTATATGAAGAAGGCAAAGAATATAGTAATAGAAGTGCTTGATTCTCATCTTCTATCTTAACCTCTATCTTATCTAGATCATTGATAATAGAGAAAAATTCTGTAATGTGAGACTTAATAGGTATACTTTCATGCATGCGGAGAAGAAAAAGAAGTTGTTTCAGAATCAACCGATTCACCAACGACTTCTTCAAATAGTAGTTCTTAAGTCGCTTCCACAACAAGGGCGCTGTTTTCTCTGAAGAAAACTAATCCAACACTTCATCCACCTAGCAAAGATGAATAATTGTCAAGACTTTCTCATCCAATTTCTGCCAAGTTTATTTCTTTAGTCTTGAGGTTTTTTTTCTTTCTCCCGAGTAGTACTTTCTTCAACCCGCTCTAGGTCAGGATGACGTTCATTCTAATCTGCCATCTACTAAAATTGATGACATCATCAAACTTCTGAATATCAAACTTAATCACAGACATCTTCACGTTAATCTTACTCTGATACTGATTATTAGGAAATAATTTTTATGCTTTGATACCAATTGTTGAAAATTCAGGACACCCCCACGATCAGATATACTGGGGCGGCACAGTAGAAACTAACCACAGGATGTACTAGGGTAAAATGAAGAGAAGAAGACATTCTTAAGTAGATAAAAAATCGACACACAATATAACGTGGTTCCACTGATTAAACAGATTGTGTGTACGTCCATGGGAGAAGGGAGAGAAACTTTATTAAACTTTGGGGGAGTACAATAAGATTACTTATAACTCTCACTCAGAAGATTACAAGCTCTTGATGGCCGCCAAGAATAGCAAACCTTTATGGTTAAACTTCTCTCACGAATCTCTCACCTAGATGAATCACGCCCTTAGAAATTATAAATTCATTGGATTACATTAAAAGCCACCCCAATGGCTTATTTATAAACCATAGAACTCTCTTAGTCCTAAACGAAGTCCATCAATACGAATAATCACCACCTCAGAATAAAAAAAATCCGAATCTAACTTGAACTGAAAACAAATCCAGAAAAGAAAACTGGTAGACTTGTCACTCGTCAACTAAGCCAGGGTATTAGTCGACTAATACCATGCATTAGTCGACTAGCTACTCTGATAAAATTCGAGAACCTCAACTCTCTATTGGCCAACCTAGTCGACTATACAATATATTAGTCGACTAATCAATATGATTAGTCGACTATACTTAGTATTAGTCGACTAGTAATGTGCACAGATCCTTGTGCACATCCGTTCTTTGATCTCCAAAGTTTTTTCTACCTTCACGACATATTCCAGTCATAATTCCTAATGAGCTTTACAAGAGGAGAGGGTCGAGACATCATCCTAAGTTTCTGAGACAAAGAGCCGATCAAGCTTTGTAAAGGCAGACATGACACTCTTATTGGACCAAGTAAAGCACCTCCCTCGAAGCGGGATGTCTATTAAGCCAAGATTTTGAATGAGATCATTAAAGGACTTCATATCATTAATGTTGCCTTTACAATCTTAGCGGCCACCCATGAAACTAGTCATATGGAAGTCCCCCCTAAAGCCCAAGGCTCCAACGAATGACAAGCATGTATGGTGTGGTGGTCATGAAGGAAAAGAGGTTTAAATGTTCTATCATTGGGCCGATAAACAAAGGTGACACAAAATATGAATTGTGTAGCACTTTCCTCGAATTTCACCCATATAGAGAAACTAGTTGAAATTGACTGATTTTCTCAAAACGCATGTCGCTCTACCCTATTAGTGGTCCTCCCGAGGCATCAACAGAGTCGAGTATCACCCATTCATTAACTCGAGCTCCCCTAATAGAACGAAGAAGACGGAAGGTAGGAGCGCAAAGTTTTATTTCTTGTAAAGCCACCATATCAAAACAGAAGATATATATAAAATCTAAAACCTTTACTCTCTTATCAAGATCCCCAAGCCCCCTTACATTCCAATTCAAAATAATCATGAAAATTTATAAACCCTCACAGTCAGGAAGGGCATATCAATGTAAGATCGGTCGGCTTGGGGTTTTCGGGTAGAGTACATCCATATATCCTCATTTCTTATAAGGAAAATATAGCTAATAGAATAATTAAGTAATTCATAACTCAAATCTCTAATAAGACTTTAGTTAAATCTTTCCTTATCTTGTGCAATTGTTCAACACCTTCTTTTTTTGCCTTTTTTAATTCTCCTCCAATAGTCAAAGAGTTCATGAAAAAGAACTGAGATAGAAAAATAAAATAAAATAGAAGAACAAATCTTGGAAAAGGAAGAGCCATTTACAACCAAAACTGACCATTAGAAATGGGTTGGTTGGTTTCTTTGATATTACTATCATTAGAAACAAGGGTGGAGGTAGGAGCAAGCAAGTGCAAGCCACCCCTGGCACTTAATTACGAAACTTAATCTGTGTGGTATTTTAACCTCCTCACTACTTCAAAATATGTTCCTTTTAATTCAAAAATGAGAAGATCCATGTATTTTATTTTATTATTTTATTTTGTTTTACTTTATTTTATTTTGAGATTCTAATAATAATGGATTTTGTATGTTTTGAGTATAAATCATACCTTACTTATCTAGCATAGGAAAATATGTCATGATTTATGTATCAAAGTATAGGGTGGAAAATACAATATGAAAACGATGTCATGATGCATGTATCTTGTGTATTTTTTATGTGTGATATACAGTTAATGTGAAAATTGTCAAAATTTCAAAAAAAAAAAAAACATACAACAATATTTTTGTTAGATACAGTCTTAACATTGGTAGATTTTTTATGTGTTATATGTTTTATGTATTTATATGTTCGTCCAACAATAACAACAACAACAGCAGCTAAGCCATTTGTCATAAGTATTTGGGGTAGGCTACATGAACCAAAAGCACCGGATCGGACACATGGATCAACTTTCTCCACTCATTCCTATTGAGCAATATGCCTTCATTAAGACCTTTAGCCTCTATATCTTGCCGTATCACCTCCATCCATGTTTTCTTCGGTCTCCTATTCGCTCTTTTAACTTACCTTGAGTTGATAAGTTCTACTCGCCGGACTGGCGCATCTGTCAATTTACGTCGCACATGAACAAATCATCACAGGCGATTTTCTCTCACTTCTCTTATATAGGGGCTACGCCTATCTTAGTACGAATATTTTCATTTCTCACCTTATCTCTCCTCGTGTTACCACACATCCAATGAAACATGCGCATCTCTGTTACACTCATCTTCTGGGCATGATATCTCTTTATAGCCCAGCATTCAATGCCATATAACAAAGCTGGCCTAGTAGCAGTCCGATAAAACTTTCTCTTCAGCCATAAAGGATGTTACGGTCGCATAAAATTACTATTGTGCTCATCTATTTCAACTAGCCGGCTTGGATCCTATATTTGATAATATTTCCATCCTTTTGGATAACAGAACCCAAGTACTTAAAATGACTGCTCATCCGTATTTCTTGATCATCTAGTGTCACAATACTATAATTTCAGATTTCCTGTTTACTGAATTTACAATCCATAGACTCTGTTTTGGTCCTACTTAATCTAAAACTTCGAGACTCAAGAGTTTGCCTACATAACTCCAATTTTGTATTTACCCCAGCTCTCGTTTTATTGACTAGGACAATATCATCAGCAAATAGCATACACCATAGTATCTCATTCTAAATAGCTCTAGTAAGCTTACTCATCACTATGGCAAATAAGAATGGATTCAATGCCGATCTTGATGTAATCCAATTGTGATAGAAAAATTACTTGTTATGCCTCTGCAAGTTCTGACATTTGCCATTACTCTATCATACATGTCCCTGATTATGTCAATATATTTGATGGGGACTCTCTTTTTCATCAATGTCCACCATAATACCACTCTCGGCGCCTATCATAAGCTTTTTCTAAATCAATAAAGACTATATGCAAATTTCTCTTTAAGTGGACGAAGCAAATGAATAGCCTCTGTCATCGATCGCTCTAGTATTAACCCAAATTAGTTCTCTGATATTTTAACATTCTGCCTTAACCTGTGTTCAATTACCCTTTCCCAAAACTTTATGGTATGTTATATCGTCCACGCTAGTGAAAACTCCTTGTTCCACCCTGATTGGAAATGTCATAATAGTAATGGCTTCTGAAATATACCTTTTGAGCTATCAATCAACATCAGTTGGTGAGCACTTTTAATTATGGGATTGCACAAGCACTAAGGGGTTGTTTATTTTGTTGGAAGAGAGGGAAGATAGAAGGAAGAGGGGCTATCTTCCCTCTTCCACTATTTGTTTTGTGGAGGAAGAGGGCTTCTTCCTCCACGCTGGCCGCCGATGTGTGTGTTTGGTGGGGGGGGGGGTTCATAGAGCCCAAGCTCGCGGAGCAAAAAAAAAAACTCTTTTTTTACTTCCTCCCCTCCCACCATCTCCTTCCCGCCATCCATCTCCTTTCCACGTTGGTGAGGAGACACAGATGACATCGATGAGGATGACGCAGATGATTCCGGCAAGGTCATCGACGTCGCAGAGGACGACGGATGATGCAGAGGGGGGCTGCAGTTTTGGGGTTTTTTTGGGGTTTTTTAAATTAATTTATTTGGGTTTCCTTTTAGGTTCCTTCTTGTCACGCCCCGCTTCCCAAAATACGCGGAAACGGAGTCGCGACGAGAGTCGGCGACGTATATACGCAAGGAAAATACCTCACGTATATACGCTAAGCCTAAAAATAACCTGAACAAGCTATAAATCAGAACTATAAATATCAGCGAACACTGCAATAATACATATAAAAGCTACACATGATTTCAAATGAAGTGAGAAATGAATAGAAGCTAAGTATGATATACAGGAATCAAAGAATAATAGTAGAAAAAGAAAATGCAAGAATACCAGAATAGAAAGGGAAGGAGAGAGAGTCCAGCTCCTCGCATTATGGACGGTCTCAACGGACACCTGCACAATAAAACAATCGTCCAATATCTGGACGTGCAAATCCAGGGTCGTCAGAACGCGACCATAATGAGTGTGTGTAAAGGGGAAACAGCTCGTGCAGAAGAAACCATGTGCATATATAATAATAAGGACAACTGCAGATAGAAAGACTAAATAACACAATAAATAACTGAACAGTGACACATATGATGAAAACATGAATACAGATAGCAGTCAAATGGCACAACTGTAAATATGCAATCAATGTCAATATAGGTATCCATCACATGTCAATAAACTGGTATCCAAGTCTGGTCATAAGTCTGGTCCTGGTTATAATCATGTGGTCCTGGTTACAATCATGTATACAGTCATGTGTCATAAGGCAGGGTAACCATTCAGGGCATAACACAACGTGTTCATTCAATTCATTCAATAACAATCAGTAATGTTCTACGTTATCTTTGTCACTTTCCCACCGGCGTCCCACAACATCCGACAGTTCACCCTGGAGCCCGCACATCCAGTAGAACTCATTCGAACTCCGATATGTGGGTATCATTGTTCGAATAGGGAAATAGAATCAAATAACATGCCTCCTAGGGTTATCATCATACAAGTGCGTGTGGATGCTAATAGGCACTGAGAATGCAATATCACGCTAACACCAGGCGTCACGTACAATAGATAGCCCTACAGATTCAAGAGGTGGCCCCCACAGATTCAAGAGATGGCCCCCACCATGTGTATGGTGTGGCACTTTGCTCCGTGTGGCACTTTGCTCTGAGGGAAACAGGATTCTAGAGGTGGCCCCCGTGGATTCAAGAGGTGGCCCCCACCATGTGTATGGTGTGGCACTTTGCTCCACGTGGCACTTAGTTCCTTTCAAGATCCGCCGGACGCTAGCACGATTGTGGGATACATCCTCGTCAATCCCGATACCAGGCGGCAAACCGTCAGACGCCGGTTTGACTGTGCTATTAACAGGTCAACAATGCATGGGACATGGATACAGGGGGGTACAGGAGTATTAGATGTCAAGTAACAGTAATACAGTCATATGTCAAGGTCCCGTGAAAGGTGTCTAGTGTACAGTCAGTGGTAATGCCATCAATAACAATCAATATCTTATGCCATTTCAATTACTGGGATGCTACTGGACGGTAACAATATCAGTACAGTAATAATCAATCAGTAATCGTATACACGGTGAACAATATCAGTAACAGTAACAGTAACAGTAACCGTGTATACGATGAACAATAGGACTGTACCGTGGTTACGGTCAAACAATTATTTCCCAGTAACTTCAATAATATGAACAAAACAATAACAGAACTAGATATTACTCAATAGCCAGTCTCATCTGGAACCGGTCAATATCTCATATGCCTGTACTGCATATAACAATAGCCGATCTCAATAGTCATCATGAACCTAGCCTCAATAGTCATCCTGACCGTCAAATATCAATCCATGCCAAAGTGATCCGGTACAGTAACCCACAAGTTAATGAATCAATAACCAGTTCTCTCGTCATGTCAATCTACTCTGATCCTCGAGTCACCAATAACAGAGATCAAATAGTAAAAGCTATAAAACTCTGAATATACAATATCATCGATAACGATGAATTCACTCTCACAATAATTCTATCCCTATCACTGAGTAACAACAATAAATAACAGTCTATTGGTATCCTCAAAATCAACTATGTAACAGACCCCGAGATCACAAGAAATGAAAATATCCACAAAACCATATTCATCCAACTATAATCAAGTTCATAGCTAAAGAGGGCAACGTCCTCAATCAACAAGAAATCTAGATCACTTTATATCCAGTATCCAACGTCGATAAGATCATCAGTACTCAATCAATAAAATTTAGGTAAATCCGAAGATCTTTCGTTTAATAATCTAAAATCAAAATCATGCTACATATCTATTTCAAGGGTAAGCTACACGCACACACATAATGACAATCCAAAAAAAAATCAAACTCCTCTGTAAACTGATCAAGATCCAATATAAGTATATCATAGGTCAATTTTTAATTCTAACTAAGTCAATGCCAGTCTAAGTATCAGTAAATCAGTATATTGGTAAAGCAATGTCATATCTACCACTTCCTATCCCTGTATACAGACATAAGCATCATGTTGATACACGCTTTGCTTCATCACATGTTAGTTTTCACGTTCTCATCATGGGATAGTCAAAAATGGGAAGCACATAACTTTCACTATCTTTCTTCACACAGCAGAACAAACTCAAATAGCCACTTGAACCAAAGAATTACTTGTCCGGGTATTAGCTTCATATTTTTTTGGATAACCCTTCAGAACGGTCAGCCCAGTGAGTTTAGCAATTTCCTATGCATCAATGCAACACCTATTTAAGTAGTCCTCTCTTCTAATGTCCAAAGCTTTCTCCAGTTTACCATTACTACAAAGCCACAACACAACCACCCCCTAACCCTTCACATCAAGCCCCATCCCCTGGTCAAGCATTCTCCCCAAATACCTCATCGCCATATCAAACCCCTCCCTTGGAATACCCATCAATCAACAAAGTATAAACAACACTATTTGCCTCCAATCCAACCTCCTGCATTCTCTCAAACATCTCATCAGCTCTCTCCACCATCCCATTCTTGCAGAGCCCGTCCACAAACGCATTAAAAGTAAACACATTCGGACGCAACTTCTGCTGCAGCATTTCATCATACAGCTTGAGTGCAGAACCTATCTCTCCATTAAGCATATTTGTTTAGCTCAATTATATATACATTGAGAACATAATAGATTAACTCTTTTTTTTTTATTTTATTTATTATAAGATTAATTTAAGGTATTTAATATCAATGTGGTACCCAGGACCGATTTAACCAACCAAAACTAAACAATCATGTAAAACACAAAAACATAAATCTGTTCTCCATACAGTAGGAACACAAAATTCAATTGCTGTCCTTTTAAAACAAGTAATGTTGTAAGCTTTTTATCATTTTCAGAAACAGCAAAATACACAAGTCATTTGAGAAAGTAAGCAAACTCACTCACGCAGAGAAAAGCTCGGCCATGGCAAGGGTTGCTTGCCGGCGGAGGCCGCGGAGGCAACCCACGACTCCGAGATGATCAAGGATGGTGCCGCGGAGGAGGGAGGCGGCCTGGTGTTGAGATGGGGAGATTAGGGAAGAGATTAGGTTAGGGTTAGATTTAGGAAAAGATAATAGATTATATATAAGGGTATTGGGTTATGGGTTTGAGGGTAGCGGGTTTGGATCCAAATGGGTAAAGGGTGTTCGGATTAACGGGTAGGATCTTGTGTATTGGGTGTAAAAGAGGATAACGAGTAATGGGTTATGGAATCAAGGAATAGAAGTGGGTATGGATAGATAACGGGTATGGGTAGAATCAAGGATACAAGGAAAGGAAATAATGCAATTACTAAAAATATAAACATTCAAGTCATAATAATAATAGTAGTCATAATAGTAATAAATACAAAATAGTACTAATAATAAATTCAATAACTCTTACTAAAAATAATAAATAATAACAATAACCTTAATTAGTAATGGTAATTATTACCAAGTAATAATAATAATCCTAATTAATAATAATAATGACAACAATAATAGCAGCACTAAATTTAAAATAAATACTTTAGGAAAATAAAAATACAGTATTTTCAACTAGGGATCTTACATTCTACCCACCTTATAAAATTTCGTCCCCGAAATTCAAATAAAGCAGGGAATGGTAAAAGAATCCCAAAATCAAGAGAGAACACAACAAGCTTCCACGTCGCCTTGTTGGGACACCACGATTCCGCTGCGCGCTCTGATCTCTGCTACTATCTTCAACATGGAGTAACCGATCTCAAGAGATAGAATCAGGAGGAATGAATAGGAAGGAAGGATGAAATAAAGATGGACATTCAAATCACTCTAATTGAAGTGTTGGAATCATGAATATCAACAGATCAAGAACGGAATTCCAAAGGGAGGACGATCAATTTCCAAATGGAGTCAATATTATCACGTGAATAGTATATGTATATTGCAGTGTCAACATAACTGTCTCAGGTTACAGGTAGGAACTAGGTTCTCTTTTATGTCGAACCTGGCTCTGATACCAAAGAAACCCTGTCACGCCCCGCTTCCCAAAATACGCGGAAACGGAGTCGCGACGAGAGTCGGCGACGTATATACGCAAGGAAAATACCTCACGTATATACGCTAAGCCTAAAAATAACCTGAACAAGCTATAAATCAGAACTATAAATATCAGCGAACACTGCAATAATACATATAAAAGCTACACATGATTTCAAATGAAGTGAGAAATGAATAGAAGCTAAGTATGATATACAGGAATCAAAGAATAATAGTAGAAAAAGAAAATGCAAGAATACCAGAATAGAAAGGGAAGGAGAGAGAGTCCAGCTCCTCGCATTATGGACGGTCTCAACGGACACCTGCACAATAAAACAATCGTCCAATATCTGGACGTGCAAATCCAGGGTCGTCAGAACGTTACCATAATGAGTGTGTGTAAAGGGGAAACAGCTCGTGCAGAAGAAACCATGTGCATATATAATAATAAGGACAACTGCAGATAGAAAGACTAAATAACACAATAAATAACTGAACAGTGACACATATGATGAAAACATGAATACAGATAGCAGTCAAATGGCACAACTGTAAATATGCAATCAATGTCAATATAGGTATCCATCACATGTCAATAAACTGGTATCCAAGTCTGGTCATAAGTCTGGTCCTGGTTATAATCATGTGGTCCTGGTTACAATCATGTATACAGTCATGTGTCATAAGGCAGGGTAACCATTCAGGGCATAACACAACGTGTTCATTCAATTCATTCAATAACAATCAGTAATGTTCTACGTTATCTTTGTCACTTTCCCACCGGCGTCCCACAACATCCGACAGTTCACCCTGGAGCCCGCACATCCAGTAGAACTCATTCGAACTCCGATATGTGGGTATCATTGTTCGAATAGGGAAATAGAATCAAATAACATGCCTCCTAGGGTTATCATCATACAAGTGCGTGTGGATGCTAATAGGCACTGAGAATGCAATATCACGCTAACACCAGGCGTCACGTACAATAGATAGCCCTACAGATTCAAGAGGTGGCCCCCACAGATTCAAGAGATGGCCCCCACCATGTGTATGGTGTGGCACTTTGCTCCGTGTGGCACTTTGCTCTGAGGGAAACAGGATTCTAGAGGTGGCCCCCGTGGATTCAAGAGGTGGCCCCCACCATGTGTATGGTGTGGCACTTTGCTCCACGTGGCACTTAGTTCCTTTCAAGATCCGCCGGACGCTAGCACGATTGTGGGATACATCCTCGTCAATCCCGACACCAGGCGGCAAACCGCCAGACGCCGGTTTGACTGTGCTATTAACAGGTCAACAATGCATGGGACATGGATACAGGGGGGTACAGGAGTATTAGATGTCAAGTAACAGTAATACAGTCATATGTCAAGGTCCCGTGAAAGGTGTCTAGTGTACAGTCAGTGGTAATGCCATCAATAACAATCAATATCTTATGCCATTTCAATTACTGGGATGCTACTGGACGGTAACAATATCAGTACAGTAATAATCAATCAGTAATCGTATACACGGTGAACAATATCAGTAACAGTAACAGTAACAGTAACAGTAACCGTGTATACGATGAACAATAGGACTGTACCGTGGTTACGGTCAAACAATTATTTCCCAGTAACTTCAATAATATGAACAAAACAATAACAGAACTAGATATTACTCAATAGCCAGTCTCATCTGGAACCGGTCAATATCTCATATGCCTGTACTGCATATAACAATAGCCGATCTCAATAGTCATCATGAACCTAGCCTCAATAGTCATCCTGACCGTCAAATATCAATCCATGCCAAAGTGATCCGGTACAGTAACCCACAAGTTAATGAATCAATAACCAGTTCTCTCATCATGTCAATCTACTCTGATCCTCGAGTCACCAATAACAGAGATCAAATAGTAAAAGCTATAAAACTCTGAATATACAATATCATCGATAACGATGAATTCACTCTCACAATAATTCTATCCCTATCACTGAGTAACAACAATAAATAACAGTCTATTGGTATCCTCAAAATCAACTATGTAACAGACCCCGAGATCACAAGAAATGAAAATATCCACAAAACCATATTCATCCAACTATAATCAAGTTCATAGCTAAAGAGGGCAACGTCCTCAATCAACAAGAAATCTAGATCACTTTATATCCAGTATCTAACGTCGATAAGATCATCAGTACTCAATCAATAAAATTTAGGTAAATCCGAAGATCTTTCGTTTAATAATCTAAAATCAAAATCATGCTACATATCTATTTCAAGGGTAAGCTACACGCACACACATAATGACAATCCAAAAAAAAATCAAACTCCTCTGTAAACTGATCAAGATCCAATATAAGTATATCATAGGTCAATTTTTAATTCTAACTAAGTCAATGCCAGTCTAAGTATCAGTAAATCAGTATATGGTAAAGCAATGTCATATCTACCACTTCCTATCCCTGTATACAGACATAAGCATCATGTTGATACACGCTTTGCTTCATCACATGTTAGTTTTCACGTTCTCATCATGGGATAGTCAAAAATGGGAAGCACATAACTTTCACTATCTTTCTTCACACAGCAGAACAAACTCAAATAGCCACTTGAACCAAAGAATTACTTGTCCGGGTATTAGCTTCATATTTTTTTGGATAACCCTTCAGAACGGTCAGCCCAGTGAGTTTAGCAATTTCCTATGCATCAATGCAACACCTATTTAAGTAGTCCTCTCTTCTAATGTCCAAAGCTTTCTCCAGTTTACCATTACTACAAAGCCCCAACACAACCACCCCATAACCCTTCACATCAAGCCCCATCCCCTGGTCAAGCATTCTCCCCAAATACCTCATCGCCATATCAAACCCCTCCCTTGGAATACCCATCAATCAACAAAGTATAAACAACACTATTTGCCTCCAATCCAACCTCCTGCATTCTCTCAAACATCTCATCAGAGCTCTCCACCATCCCATTCTTGCAGAGCCCGTCCACAAACGCATTAAAAGTAAACACATTCGGACGCAACTTCTGCTGCAGCATTTCATCATACAGCTTGAGTGCAGAACCTATCTCTCCATTAAGCATATTTGTTTAGCTCAATTATGTATACATTGAGAACATAATAGATTAACTCTTTTTGTTTTATTTTATTTATTATAAGATTAATTTAAGGTATTTAATATCAATGTGGTACCCAGGACCGATTTAACCAACCAAAACTAAACAATCATGTAAAACACAAAAACATAAATCTGTTCTCCATACAGTAGGAACACAAAATTCAATTGCTGTCCTTTTAAAACAAGTAATGTTGTAAGCTTTTTATCATTTTCAGAAACAGCAAAATACACAAGTCATTTGAGAAAGTAAGCAAACTCACTCACGCAGAGAAAAGCTCGGCCATGGCAAGGGTTGCTTGCCGGCGGAGGCCGCGGAGGCAACCCACGACTCCGAGATGATCAAGGATGGTGCCGCGGAGGAGGGAGGCGGCCTGGTGTTGAGATGGGGAGATTAGGGAAGAGATTAGGTTAGGGTTAGATTTAGGAAAAGATAATAGATTATATATAAGGGTATTGGGTTATGGGTTTGAGGGTAGCGGGTTTGGATCCAAATGGGTAAAGGGTGTTCGGATTAACGGGTAGGATCTTGTGTATTGGGTGTAAAAGAGGATAACGAGTAATGGGTTATGGAATCAAGGAATAGAAGTGGGTATGGATAGATAACGGGTATGAGTAGAATCAAGGATACAAGGAAAGGAAATAATGCAATTACTAAAAATATAAACATTCAAGTCATAATAATAATAGTAGTCATAATAGTAATAAATACAAAATAGTACTAATAATAAATTCAATAACTCTTACTAAAAATAATAAATAATAACAATAACCTTAATTAGTAATGGTAATTATTACCAAGTAATAATAATAATCCTAATTAATAATAATAATGACAACAATAATAGCAGCACTAAATTTAAAATAAATACTTTAGGAAAATAAAAATACAGTATTTTCAACTAGGGATCTTACACTTCTTTCAATTTTGCCCAAACAAATAACTCTGAGAGAGGGAAAGAAAGAAAAGGCTTTTCCCCTCATCATTTTTTCTTCCTTCTCTCTGTTCCTTCTTCCCTCTCTTTCAAAATGCCAAACAGGCCCTAAGACGGAGTACTGGAATCTATATTTGCATCATGCACCTTCATATTCCTTTTATGATGAGAATTATACCTCTTGTAATTTTACTACCGTTCAGCATTTTCATGCCTAAAGAAAAAAGAATCATTGAAGAGATTGAACAACTATGAAAATACCCTAAATAGATTTCAAAATTATGGTAAGAATGCACGAATATATTGTTTTGTATATTAACAAGGATTTGAACTCTTCTCTCTTTTAGATCTGTCTATACAGTTTGTTACTTATGTTTGACTCTTTATGCATGTAAATAGAATAAACATGAAACTAAACTTATTTCGCACATGCCTTGCACAAGCGGAGCCTGTGTGAGTTTGTCTCAAGTGATATTGTTGTTTTCTTACTTGTATCTTTGCAGGAGGCCCCAAGTTTGAGTCCTTGTATTGTGATGCAGAGAAAGGAGATGGAGATTGATAGATTCAATGACATCAGTTTGCTAATTATGCTAATCAGAAAATCAAGACCCATTTCATCAACTTCTCCTCTCTTGTTAATTATTTTCATAGGAAAACAAAAATTGGCATCATTGAAGGCTGTTGTAGATGACTCCTAAAAGCATAACAGATCATCAACTAAATATATGAGTCAATTATTTCACAAAATTAACCTTTCCAACACTACGAAAAAATTAAAAAAAAAAAATGATCAGATTATCAACTACGGGAAGAAAGGCCTGAAAAGCGATCTTAAGGAAGGACATCTTGTTAGGGCTTGTTTGTTTCCCCTAATTGACTCATAAGTGATAAAATGCAATTGCAGTAAAATCACTTAACGGTGTTTGTTTGGGGCAATAAGTCATAAAATGCACTTGCAGTCTAAACAGTTAATTTTGTGGTCATGCAAACCTATATTGCAGATAATTAATTGTAATTAGATTAATATTTTTATTCTTAGATTAATTTTTAATTATGAAAATTATTTTTAATTATTATTGTAGTGGTCAAAATTATGACCTCTGCGAGATCGCGACACCTGACAAAAAAATCTCACAGATCATGGAGGTTATAGATTCGATCTCATCCAGCTGATCTAACCTGACTATCTGGCTAACGGGATGGTTACAATAACTCAGCACGTGATGGGCGATAATTACGGATCTGAGCCATCATCCTCGCCAACCAGCACAATCCCCAAGGATAACACATTCTACCAACAACTGGGGCATTACATGAAGTTCGATCGTGAATTGATCCATAGGCGGAGATCTCGGAGACCACAACTCATCTCATCAACCCTAAGCAATAAAAGTTGATCTCTTCCTCATTTGCAAGAGATCGAATCCTAGAGAATTGAACTAGTAATAGAGTATTGAGAACTTCTTATAATCTCTCTAATTTAGTGAAATATCTCTCTCTCCCCCCTTCTCTCTCCCCCTCTCTTTGCTCTGTGATTTTTTCCTCCTTGGGGTTTCCACGTAATCCTCTAGTATTTATGTTAGATTTACATTCCCGTTTACAATTTGAGTGTAGATAAATTCTTTTAGGAACTTACCTCTATATTTTGGTGTTTTCATTATGATCTTTGAGTTCACGCTCACAGTTCTCCCAATTTCAAATCCTTTCCCCTCCTCAAAAAGCCTCTCCGAAGTCAAAATGGCCCCATCAAAGAAGAACACCGCACGTGCTACTGTTTTGGCCACGTCGAAGGCTAAATCGATGGCCATCGGGGGGCGCTAGGGCCACCAACGATCATCCTCCACATCCCGACATCCTCATCGAAGATGCGGGAGAAGGACTGTCTTCCCCGCCTACTGCCCCAGGGCAGGGACAACGCTCACGAGACTTGACTTCCCTCTGAAAGCCAACTCGTCCAAGTGCTTTCTAGTCTTCAGAGGTAGTTGGATGAACTACCGGTGAAGGTGGCTCGCGATTACTAGAAGGCAGCCTTGGGGAGAGATATGGTGGTCCATGTCCAGAACCAGCTTGTCGCTTAAATCTAGACCCTGCGGAGGTTGCAATCCACCAGGAACCTAAGGATAGAAGGGTCTCACACTCCTCCATCTCTACCACCTAGCACTAATCGGGTTGCTCGAACCGAGAGCAATCGGATGCACGACAGTCACTATCCCCGAGTGATAATCAGCACTCCTCAAGAACTCCGGGTCGCACAGGACCCTGAAAGGGCCCTGCATGGAGGACATCGAGGAGATCGTTCGGAAGCAGGTTGAGAAAGCAAGTTAACTTCTCCGAAAGGAGACAAAGCCTTACAAGTTAAGGACCTTCGATTCTCCACTCGCCGAGGAGACTTCTCACCACTTTCTGAAGAAGTTCGTGATGCTGACTTCGAGTGCTACAACCGATCCTATCCAACATCTCCGTCAGTACCAGGACAAGATGGAAGTCCACTCTCACGATGACCTACTTCTGAGTCGCGTGCTCCCGTCCAGTCTCAAAGATTCTATCTACGACTGGTTTTATACACTCCCGAAACACTCTCTCTAGACTTCGAGGATGTGAAGCAGGCCTTCTACCATCAGTGTGCTTCCCATCAGGAGTTCAAGAAGAACAACAATCACCTCCTCACCATCAAAATGAAACTTAGGGAGAGCCTTAAGTAGTATGCTAGTTATTTCCAGAGCTAACTGCAATAATGATGTGGTGGCCACTGCTTTCATCACTAGGCTGCAAGTCTCCCACTCTTTCTACAAACATCTAGTGAAACACGAGGTCACCAAGATGAGGGACATACTCACTTACGCCTAGTAGTATATCCAAATTGAGGATGTTACTCGGAGCTTTGCTAACCGCTCCCCCAAGCGAGGGAGTGAAGAGGAGAAACAAAAGGCATAGTATGTTCCCCCAAAGAAGACTTTGAGCCGGGCAGTCATAGCAGTCAACAAGCCTGTTCGGAACGTCGCCAAGGTCCACGGAGAGGAAGCCAATTTCACTCTGTTCAAAGTCTTCGTGAACTAGTTATACAGCGCCATCAAGGATCATGAGTTTGTCAGACACCTGAGGCCACTCCCGTTTAACTCGAAGGGACCGGGAACTGGGAGACAGGGAGCATTGCGTCTATCACGATGGTATGGGCCAATGTACTGTAAACTGTCGTTCTCTCCAAAAATAGCTTTAGAAACTGATTAATTAGGGATATCTCCAAGAGTTTGTTCTCAATCCTGGGCAGTCATCAGAGACCAAGGTGAAGAAGGAGGCCTCGAGGTCCTGCAACAAGAGAACCATGCCATCCAATATTGGGAAGTCGACACCATCTTCGGAGCCTGTCCAATCGAAGGCACTATCTCCTGAGAAAGGGCCATCTACATCAAGGAGGCCCGCATGAGCAAATACCTCATGGTGCTGACCGGCCTACCACTGGCTCCGAGCAGGCCAATATCGTTCTCAGATTCTGACGTGTCAGCTTTGCACTTCCTATACAATGATGCTTTGATTGTCACCATGTTCATCGATAACTATCGTGTGTCCAAGATCCTAGTCAATTGGGGAACCTATGTCAACATCGTGTACGGAGGCACCCTAGACAAGATGGAAGACACTCTAGAAATTGCTCAAGCAATGATTAACCCTCAAACCGAATCTCACTATATGGGTTTGACGGGAACAAGACGCGCTCTCCGGTCACTGTTTCACTCCCATTTCACACGGACCCCTACAAGGTCATCACGGAGTTCTACATAGTGGACATGGCATCCATCCACAACACGATCCTCGGGAGACCCTGGCTCCATATAATGAAGGTCGTTCTGTCCACCTATCACCAACTAGTGTAGTATCCCAATTCGACTGGGATGGTTGATATCAGAGGAGACTAGTTCATGTCCAGAACTATTTTTGCCGTCGCTTGGAAGAAGTTGGGCTGAGGTCAAAGACTGCGAAGACAATCTCCGAGAAAGAGCTCCCCAAGAGAAAGAAGCTAAAGCAGATTGCTACTGAATAGCAATCACAGTGCGGTGAGGGCCTAGACTCTAACTCTTCCTCTAAGTCAGATGCTCCAGGCAGCAAATCAGAGGAGGAGGCTGAGATGTTCCTTACAGACCCTCATCATCCAGAGCGAGTTCTTTGGATCGGCACGAAGCTTTCTGCCCATAAGAAGGATCAATTCAAGAAGTTTCTGTCCAAGTAACTTAATGTGTTTTCATGGTCACCCACAAATATGCCCGGGGTGGATCTTGTTATCTACCACAAGCTGTCTATCTCCCCAAGGCTAAACCAGTGAAGCAGAAGTCACGAAAGATGAATGTAAAACATTTTCGAGTGCTGAACAATGAAGTTGACTGACTCCTCAAGGCCGGCTTCATCCGAGAAACACTTTACATAGATTGGCTTGCTAATCCAATTTTAGTGAGGAAGATAATGGGAAGTGAAGAGTCTGCATTGACTTCACCGACTTAAATAAGGTCTTACCTAAAGAAAACTTCCCACTTCCCAGAGAGTCCAGGTGGTTGACACGACAGTGGGCCACGAACTTCTCAACTTCATGGATGCCTACTCGGAATACAATCAGATCAAGATGCATACACTAGATGAGTATAAGACGACCTTCACCACCGACCATGCCATCTACTGCTACAAAATCATGCCCATCGGCTTGAAGAACGCCGGAGCCACCCTAATACATGGTCAATCAAGTTTTCAAGGAGCTGATTGGGAACAATGGAGGTATACATTGACAACATGCTTGTAAAAAGTCTCGGTCGCTCTGACCATATGAAGAACTTGGGGGAAGCATTCACTCTCTTCTGAAAATTCAATGTGAAGCTCAATTCAATGTGAAGCTCAACCTCGAGAAGTGTATCTTGGAGTAGCTTCTAGCAAGCTTCTCGGGTATTTGGTTACTCAGAAGAGAATCGAGGCCAACCAATGACCAAATATCTGCCATATTGGAGATGAAATCCCCGACCCACTGTCAAGAAGGTCTAAATCCTCAATGGTTGCTTCGCTGCCCTCAACTGCTTCCTCAGCAGACCAATTGACAAGAGCAAGCCCCTCTTCGTAGCCATTAAGAAGGATTGAGTTGACTTCTATTGGAACGATTAGTGCGAAGCAGGTTTTCAAAGTCTGAAGGCTTATTTGGCGTTTCCTTTACTTCTATCCAAGCCACTTCCTAACGAAACAATGTTCCTCTACCTCGTAGTCTCTGACACTGTAGTGAGTGCTGGCTTGGGAAGATGGAGGTATCCAAAAGCCGGTCAACTATGTTAGCAAGGCCTTGAAAGATGCTCAAACAAGATAACAAGGGTTGAAAAATTAGTGTTCACTCTCTTTGTCACCATGAGGAAGTTGAAGCACTACATTCAGTCTTTCCCTATCGCCGTGCTGACAGAGTAATTGCTGAGGATCATTGTGGAGAATCCTGCGGCTAATGGCAGAATCGTGAAGCGGGTTACAGAGATCAAACCCCTCGAAGTTGTCTTCCAACCGATGACAATAATTAAAGGGCAAATCTTAGCAGACTTCATTGTTGAGTTCACACCAGGATCTCCACCACAGAGCAAACTCTTGAAAGGGTGGATTCTGAACTAGAACGAAGCATCAAATGGAAAAGGTTTCGAGGGTGGGATAGTCCTCGCTACCCCAGAAGAATCCATTATCGAGTAGTCTTACTGACTCTGGTTTGAGCCACCAACAACAAGGTCGAATATGAAGCAGTTATTGCATACCTCAAGATGGCAATGATCGAGTTTTGACCCACACAAAAAAATACAGAATTTTAGAACTTTATAATAGAAGTGTGCAAGTTTTTAATACTATTGCTATAGCAAATAGCTATGCGGGTCGTGATCCACAAGGAGAGACTAGCGATGGAAGCGTGTTGTAAGTTCTCTTTGGTACACGTGAAATGGTTGAAGTTCTTCTTTTAGTTCTTGAAAAAAAATGAAAAAGAGTCATTGTTAAATTAAGAAGAAAGTGATAAATTGAGAAAGTAGAGAAAATAGAAAATAAATTTATACAAATAAATTAAAAGGAGTGAATAAAAGAGTTGAGAGATGGTGGTAATCTAAACTAAAGGATTAAAAGAAAGAAAGAAAAACTAAAAGAACTTACCTACGTCTTCCGCTTGATGACTTACCTTTGATCGTTGGCACGTTTACCATGCTTCGGAGGCGATCAGCGCATAATCTATAAGATCGAGCTCAGTCCCTATTTACATCAAATCATCAAGATGAACAAGAATGAATGATACAGAATCTTAAGGAGGAGATCATCATCATGAAGTATCGGTGGCAAATACAAAACAAGGCCATACCGAAAAGAGAAAAAGTAGAAATGAGAAGAACATAATAACAAAGAAAAACATAAACGAGTTACCTTTGATTGCTTGTAAAAATGATGAAAGAAAGAAGGAGGATACTGATTGGTAGTGAAAAGTGCATTTTTATCATTATATTTACCATCACATTTTCATATTTTTTCCTATAATTCTGCACATTTACTAATATTTTATGATTTATTGTGTGCAGGCCTCGAAATATTAAAATAAAGGAATAAAGCCTTAAAAGAAGCCCAAAAGCCCATATTCAAGCCCAATACAAAAGTTGCAATTATCAAATGTCAAAATTGCAATTACCTAAGGGCAATAGTTGCAAATACTAAAAGAAAAGGGATGGACTTCTACTCAACCCTAGTTGCTTGCAAGACAATCCTAAAGATAAAAGGAGAAGAGTTTAAAGATAAATTCGGATTTAGACTGTACACGTTTTAGTATTCAGATCATAACTTTTTCTATAGATATTCAAATCTGATGATTCAAGATGCTCCAGAAAGAAGACTGGAAGACCTACAACTCTTATGTTGATCAAACTTTCCAATTCAATCCGCAGATAAGACATATTCGATGATCAACATGATAACAAGTTGCAGGACAGAGTTGTACTGGGACTCTACTTCTTCCAGCTCCTATAAATACCCCAGCAGAGCAACAGAGAAGGACACACAAAAAAATACAGAGAAAATTCTAGGGTTTCTTAGGCTAACTTGTAGTTTAGGTTAGGTTTTTCTTTTGTAATTTTTGTAATTGAGAGTGGAGGAAGCTTTCATGGAGGAAGGAGTCCATACTTGTACTGAGGTGACAGCGGTGTAAGCCTACTTTTCTTCCATTGTTAATGAAATCCACTTGAGGTTTGTTTTATTTTATGTTCTTTTATTCTTGTTTAATCTTGTGTTTCTTTTGTTCTTGTTTTCTTCTATTTTCTCTCTAATGTTTTGTGAACCATGAGACCCAATTGCGTTGAGACTACCTAGCCGAAGAAGAGCCCTTGATGGCCTATGGCGATGAACAGGTCTTTTATTTCATAGTGTAGATTAAGAAGGCGGACGATCCTATACGCCATGCTTGTACGCCTTCCAAGAAAAGGTAAATCATCGCAACGGTTCAAAAGGTAAGCAGACTGAAGAGGTATGTGTTTCTTTCTTTCTTTCTTTCTTTAGTTTAGATTTCTATCTCTATCTCTCTCAAATTCTTTTCACCACACTTCCTTGTAAATACCATCATAACTAATAAAATAAATAATTTTTAGAGAATCTTACTTAAACGCTTCCATCGCTAGTCCCTCCCTGAGGATCACGACCCGCATAGCCACTGCTACCGCGGATTCGAATTGAGAACCTTGCACAACTTGTTCTAAATCTAATATTATTTATTTTGTGTGCAGGTAAAAACTCAATCAAAATTTTGGCGCCGTTGCCGGGGAGGGACGGTAAGTTTTTCTCTAATAAAAAAAATTAATTATTAGCTAATTCTTTTAATTCTTTTCTATTTGCAGGTTTGGAGAACAGAAAAACAGCAGCAGAAGTGGACATATAGCAACTCCGTGCCTCTGCCCTCGAAGGCAGAGCAGCAGAGCCTGCTACTTTGCCGCAGAAACGCGGCAATTGCCGCGGATCCTCGGCAGTAGCAGTAAATTACTGACTCAGTTTTCTGCAGGTTGCCGAAATTTGCAAATACTGTTTACTGCTTTGTTGATTTTGTTCTGTGATAAACCTGTATACTGCTAATTAAATCAACAGTAAAACATTTGTTGTTAATGATAAAAATTGATTAGACGTTTGCATATTAGGCACGTGTCTTTTCAATTACTTTATTTTACTGTTGAAGAGTGCTGGAGCAAGGTACGTACGCATTGCATGTAGAGTAGGACTCATCTCTTAGTTGATTTTCTACTTTGAGTGAATCTTATCTACTTATCTTGTACACTTGAACTATTTCATCTTAAGGGCATAACCCATTAACAAGATAAGGTGGGGATTTCATCACCCTTCCTTAGCCCAAAAATCATATCCCGAGCACTCACTAACCCAAGCCTAACTTAAAAATTAGTAGACGTTGGCCCTAGGGACATCTCGGACTCAATAGGAGATTATCCTAAGGGGGAACAGTGCTGGAAGTTGACTCTTGTCAAATCAGTGTCTAGGAAAGGGATTGAGGGCCGAAAGCCCGAAGATTGGTGGTTATTTAATTAAGGAACGTCTTTGACGGAAAACCTCCCACCACTCTTGCCCTGACCTGGCTGATTAACTTGTGGTCAAAGTCTGCACCCTACCTCCCGTGGACAGTCTAACCAGTTAGGAGTCGTCTAGGTCATAGGTCTACCCTAACTTAGGTTAGAATTTTTCTTTTTTGTTTGTTTATTTGTTTGTTTTCTTTTTTTTGTTTGGGTTGGTGTGATATGGCATATAATAATAATTCCAATTTTAATCCATATTATACACCTAACTATTATTCGGATATTACCAACCCGGCATATCATAACTTTGACCAATCTAGTGTGCCGGAATGGTCTTATCCGAATGAATATAGCCCACACCCTCCATCTTATGACTATAATTTCCATAATAATTTCAACTCGTCACAGAGTTCATGGGGTTTCGAGTCCCCCGAGTCTAATTCTCAACCAAATTGTCCTTCATATCCATCTAGTCCACATTCTTTCAATGATTCATACTTAGATCCCCCCATTCAGAATAGATTACCATCTATCGGGAAATGATAAGTATGCATGAGTTCAAGCAACAATTACCATCAATCGCAGACATGATTATGCGTGAGTCCACCGACTCACAACTTCATCACGATTACACTTCATCTTTTCAAGTCCAATCACAGCATGATGCACCTATCGACTATGAAAGGATGCTTGCCGCCATGACTCAGGCTAGATTAGCCCATGATTGTGATATAGATATGATGGTTCAATCTTTATGTAACGCCCCGATCCTATAGATACGGAGACGTTATGGCGACGCATATACGCGAGGTAAAATACCCCTCGTATACGCGTTAAGCCTCAATTGTAACCTGAGCAAGCTATGAATCAGAACTATAATAATCAAGGATCACTGCAATAATACATATAAGACTATACATGATAGCAATGAAATAACAGGAAGAAAATGACAGCTGAATAGAAGTCAAAGGTGATATCCAGGAATCAAAGAATCATAACAAGAATAAAATGCAAGTATACCAGAATCAAAGGAAGAGGACCCAAGCTCCTCGCAAAGCGTACCGTCTCGTCAAACACCTGCACATTAAAAACAATCGTCCAATAGCTGGACGTGCAAATCCAGGGTCGTCAGAACGCGACCATAATGAGTGTGTGTGTAAAGGGGAAAGAACTCGTGCAGAAGAAACAATGTGCATAAATAGTAGTAAGAGCAACAGTAAATAGAAAAGGCTAAATAACAAGATAAAAAGCTGAACAGTAATACACATATGATAAAACATGAATACAGGTAGTAAACAAATGGCACAACTGTAAATATACAATCAATGTCAAGGCGTGTAATCTATCACATGTCACTAGGTTAGCATCCAACTCAGGTCATAAGTCTGGTCCTGGTCATGATAATCAGGTCATGGTTATAATCTTGAGTCTAACATAGTGATATATAATCAGGTAATTACAGTCAGTCACAAGGCATCAACAGTTTATTATTAATTATGTCAGCGAACACCAATTGTCACATGTAATAGACGCATCCCATACTACGCCTACCACACATGCCAATCGATGCCCTTAAGTTATTGAAACTGATCGGTTGGAGACATTGTCCATGCTTTAGGTGGGTCCCGTACATACCCGGGACCACGACCCAGACTCCTGGCGCTGAACCAGGACCTACCGCCAGGTAGTCAAGAACATGTAAACAGGAACAGGTACATGTATAACATGTATAACAGGAAACATGACGGGGTGCCAGTCACCCCACGGGAACCCTGCAGTGGAACCCTCTTTCGGCTGCGCAACCTAAATCCTAGGTCCACCCAAAATACGGACGCTGTCTCCTCCATCAATCTCCCCAATCCCAGTGCAAGTTGTTTGTTATCATGTTTTAATTTACCAAGATTATTTAGTATACATGTTACTTAAATCTCTGGGATGACTCAGTGGTAATCACGGTAACAATATCAACATGTGGAAGTCAGGGTACCGGTATAACAGGAGTACAACATGTCAAGTAACAGGATGCCGGTATAACAGGAACATGTAACAAGTAAACATGCGGATGTTGTTACCGTGTAATAATATTTTCCCAGCAAATTCAGTAACATGAACATGATAGTTGTCAGGTATATATAAAGTATGATCAGTCAGGTTTCACAGGTAAAACAAGAGTATCCAAGATGAGTAATAACCTACTGTCATGAACAGAATAATCTGACAAAGTATGGAATCAACTCATATCCTCAAGTCCTCGATATAAATAATCTCACCAACTGACAAAGTAAAGACTGCTATCTAATAACTCTGAAGTACAACATATAATCACCAACAAGTAATCTCACTAATAAGTAATAAACTGGTAAATGGTATCTGGTAACTCCGAAGTACAGTATCACTGATATCAAATAAACTCACTATCATAATAAGTCATCTCTGATAACTGAAGTAATCAATAACTAATCATGAAGTATATGGTATGTCCTCGAGATCAACAAGTCAATACATATTGAATTATATCTAAACAGTCGACATCCTCAATAAGTAATCTAGAATATCTACTCTTGATAATCAACATCAACAACCTAGCATCTAACAGATCCCAAATGCCTGCAACGTCAATCTCACCACAATACAAGACAGGCTCAATAAAAAGGAATATAGATCCTGGGTAACCTCTAACTCAAGATCAATTTAAATCACAACTCAACTAATCCAGTCATATCTGATATGTCCTCAATACTCACTAATAAAGTCAGGTCTAATTATTGATCATCATACAATGTAAATAGCATAAGTCTCAGATCAATCCAAAGTCATCCTATCTAACTTACATTCCTAACAGTTACATGATCGTCAAGTATCAATATACATCAATGAATTTGATATAATAATTGTCATTCCAACATATATCAATATCAGCACTAATCCCCTCACTCTAACATACAACTCTAATTCATAGGTATTCACAATCACCACTTCTATAAGATCAATCATTATATCCCAACACTCGGCAATACATATCATGTATATAAGTTCTATCAAGATTCCTCAATATTAGGTACCATAACATATACATGTATCTAAGATCTGTTCGATCAAGTCATTCCATCCAATATCCATCTCTAGAAATCATGCACATCCATCTACATCCATTACATAACTCATAGGTGAAGTCCACAATCTATAAAGAGACTACACACAGCAATCTGCCAATATTAGTCGACTAGGGTCTGGGATTAGTCGACTAACAGGGCTATTAGTCGACTAATAAAGGTTATTAGTCGACTAATAAACCTCCGTCAGCCAGAAACAGGGCATACTAATACCTGGTCTCTCACACTATAAAACATATAAATGCCTCCCCTCTTGCACACATACCAACATACACAATCACTACTATAATCTATGTACATGTACACATGAAAATATAATTAAATCGATGTACATAAATACGAGGAAATCAAGGAGGAGGAGAATACACTCACCTTGGGGAATCTGCACGTTACCGGGCGAGTCGCCGTTACGGTCGCCGTGGCGCCGCTCTTCGCTGTCGGACTGCATAGGACGGTAGCCAGGGTCCTGGGGAAGACCTGGCTGCAATTTGGAGGTCTCGCGCTCGCCGGAAGGGCCTGGAATCGCCGCTCGCCCGCTGCTTGTGCTGCTGGTCTGAATCTGGATCTGCTGTGCGCGTCGCCGAGCGAGTCGCTACCATGGTCGCTGTGGTGCGGTTCCTCGCCAACGGACTGCACGGGAGGGTGGCTAGGTTGCTGGGGAAGGCCACCGTGCCGATTCTGACGAAGGTCTGACGTGGATCAGGAGAACGACCAGCTCGCCCGAACTTGCGCAGATCTGGACAGCCTGTAGATTTGGGCTGTTCCTCGCTGTCCTGCTGCGTGCTGATGATCGTCTGGATGTTGGGAAGCGCCAGGACAGGTGCAGCATCAAGGGGAGTGACCCGGCCTGAGGTGGAGAGGTGCAGATCTCGCCGGAGGGGCCTGGAATTGCCGCTGTCGAGGGCTGACGCAGATCTGGGCTGCTGTTGCTGTCGTTGGATCTCCGGCTGCAAGGCAGGGAAGAAGGCCGGCCATGGCCTGCTGCTAGCTGGTGCTGGCCGTGGGCTGTTGGTTGGGGCGGCCTGGAGAGAGAGATGAAGAGGGTGTGCGGCATCCAGAAGGAGGAGGGGTGCGGCTACAGATGAAGGGGAAAGAGATGGGGGCGGCCTGGGCGCTGGATGCGCGCGCACGAAGGGGAGGGGCGGCTGTATGAGGGGAGAAGATTAGGGAAAGATTAGATTAGGAATTAGATTAGGTTGGGATATGGGATTTGATTTAGGAGATATAGATTTGGTTAGGATTTAGATTGGGATTTAGATATGGAGATAATGGGTTTTTGCTAATGGGTTGGGGTTGGATCCAAATAGATAAAAGGGTATTAGGTTATTGGGCTAATGGGTAGGATTAGGAATCCAATAGGTTATGAGTATGCTAGTGGGTAGGATCCAAACGGGTAAGTAGGAATAGGGTGAGAAGCTAAACAAGGAGAGCACCACCTCCACCAAGGTTAGTATTAACACAAATGCCAATATTAAAATAAGCAATACTAATAACAACTAATAATTGTCAAAAACCATTATCACCAATACTCATACTAATATTTAAATTAAATAAAGAACATAATATTATCACTAATAAATATTAATAAACTCTGACAACAAAATAAAGATAACACTATTAGAAATAGCAATAAATAATAATGAGAATAATTTGTCTTATATTATCTGAAAATAATTTTGCATATCCAACAATAATAATCTCGAGAGAAATAAATTATCTTGATTAATTAAAACAATCGGTAAATCAAAATAAATACTTTAGAAAAATGGAAATACTGTATTATCAAGTAGGGGTTATTACATTCTACCCACCTTAATAAAAATTTCGTCCTCGAAATTTCAATAAGGTAGGGAATGGTAAAAATCAAAGATCAAGAGAATACAACAATCTTTCACGTTGCCTCGTTGGGACACCACGATTCCGCTGCGCGCTCTGATCTCTGCTACCAGCTTCAACATGGAGTAACCGATCTCAAGAGATAGAATCAGGAGGAATGAATAGGAAGGAAGGATGAAATCACGATGGACATCCAAATCACTCTAATTGAAGTGTTGGAATCATGAGTATCAACAGATCAAGAACGGAATTCCAAAGGGAGGATGATCAATTTTCCAAATGGAGTCAATATTATCACGTGAATAGTATATGTATATTGCAGTGTAATTATAACTGTCTCAGGTTACAGGTAGGAATTAGGTTCTCTTTTATGTCGAACCTAGGCTCTGATACCACTCTGTAACGCCCCGATCCTATAGATACGGAGACGTTATGGCGACGCATATACGCGAGGTAAAATACCCCTCGTATACGCGTTAAGCCTCAATTGTAACCTGAGCAAGCTATGAATCAGAACTATAATAATCAAGGATCACTGCAATAATACATATAAGACTATACATGATAGCAATGAAATAACAGGAAGAAAATGATAGCTGAATAGAAGTCAAAGGTGATATCTAGGAATCAAAGAATCATAACAAGAATAAAATGCAAGTATACCAGAATCAAAGGAAGAGGACCCAAGCTCCTCGCAAAGCGTACCGTCTCGTCAAACACCTGCACATTAAAAACAATCGTCCAATAGCTGGACGTGCAAATCCAGGGTCGTCAGAACGCGACCATAATGAGTGTGTGTGTAAAGGGGAAAGAACTCGTGCAGAAGAAACAATGTGCATAAATAGTAGTAAGAGCAACAGTAAATAGAAAAGGCTAAATAACAAGATAAAAAGCTGAACAGTAATACACATATGATAAAACATGAATACAGGTAGTAAACAAATGGCACAACTGTAAATATGCAATCAATGTCAAGGCGTGTAATCTATCACATGTCACTAGGTTAGCATCCAACTCAGGTCATAAGTCTGGTCCTGGTCATGATAATCAGGTCATGGTTATAATCTTGAGTCTAACATAGTGATATATAATCAGGTAATTACAGTCAGTCACAAGGCATCAACAGTTTATTATTAATTATGTCAGCGAACACCAATTGTCACATGTAATAGACGCATCCCATACTACGCCTACCACACATGCCAATCGATGCCCTTAAGTTATTGAAACTGATCGGTTGGAGACATTGTCCATGCTTTAGGTGGGTCCCGTACATACCCGGGACCACGGCCCAGACTCCTGGCGCTGAGCCAGGACCTACCGCCAGGTAGTCAAGAACATGTAAACAGGAACAGGTACATGTATAACATGTATAACAGGAAACATGACGGGGTGCCAGTCACCCCACGGGAACCCTGCAGTGGAATCCTCTTTCGGCTGCGCAACCTAAATCCTAGGTCCACCCAAAATACGGACGCTGTCTCCTCCATCAATCTCCCCAATCCCAGTGCAAGTTGTTTGTTATCATGTTTTAATTTACCAAGATTATTTAGTATACATGTTACTTAAATCTCTGGGATGACTCAGTGGTAATCACGGTAACAATATCAACATGTGGAAGTCAGGGTACCGGTATAACAGGAGTACAACATGTCAAGTAACAGGATGCCGGTATAACAGGAACATGTAACAAGTAAACATGCGGATGTTGTTACCGTGTAATAATATTTTCCTAGCAAATTCAGTAACATGAACATGATAGTTGTCAGGTATATATAAAGTATGATCAGTCAGGTTTCACAGGTAAAACAAGAGTATCCAAGATGAGTAATAACCTACTGTCATGAACAGAATAATCTGACAAAGTATGGAATCAACTCATATCCTCAAGTCCTCGATATAAATAATCTCACCAACTGACAAAGTAAAGACTGCTATCTAATAACTCTGAAGTACAACATATAATCACCAACAAGTAATCTCACTAATAAGTAATAAACTGGTAAATGGTATCTGGTAACTCCGAAGTACAGTATCACTGATATCAAATAAACTCACTATCATAATAAGTCATCTCTGATAACTGAAGTAATCAATAACTAATCATGAAGTATATGGTATGTCCTCGAGATCAACAAGTCAATACATATTGAATTATATCTAAACAGTCGACATCCTCAATAAGTAATCTAGAATATCTACTCTTGATAATCAACATCAAGAACCTAGCATCTAACAGATCCCAAATGCCTGCAACGTCAATCTCACCACAATACAAGACAGGCTCCAATAAAAAGGAATATAGATCCTGGGTAACCTCTAACTCAAGATCAATTTAAATCACAACTCAACTAATCCAGTCATATCTGATATGTCCTCAATACTCACTAATAAAGTCAGGTCTAATTATTGATCATCATACAATGTAAATAGCATAAGTCTCAGATCAATCCAAAGTCATCCTATCTAACTTACATTCCCAACAGTTACATGATCGTCAAGTATCAATATACATCAATGAATTTGATATAATAATTGTCATTCCAACATATATCAATATCAGCACTAATCCCCTCACTCTAACATACAACTCTAATTCATAGGTATTCACAATCACCACTTCTATAAGATCAATCATTATATCCCAACACTCGGCAATACATATCATGTATATAAGTTCTATCAAGATTCCTCAATATTAGGTACCATAACATATACATGTATCTAAGATCTATTCGATCAAGTCATTCCATCCAATATCCATCTCTAGAAATCATGCACATCCATCTACATCCATTACATAACTCATAGGTGAAGTCCACAATCTATAAAGAGACTACACACAGCAATCTGCCAATATTAGTCGACTAGGGTCTGGGATTAGTCGACTAACAGGGCTATTAGTCGACTAATAAAGGGTATTAGTCGACTAATAAATCTCTGTCAGCCAGAAACAGGGCATACTAATACCTGGTCTCTCACACTATAAAACATATAAATGCCTCCCCTCTTGCACACATACCAACATACACAATCACTACTATAATCTATGTACATGTACACATGAAAATATAATTAAATCGATGTACATAAATACGAGGAAATCAAGGAGGAGGAGAATACACTCACCTTGGGGAATCTGCACGTTACCGGGCGAGTCGCCGTTACGGTTGCCGTGGCGCCGCTCTTCGCTGTCGGACTGCATAGGACGGTAGCCAGGGTCCTGGGGAAGACCTGGCTACAATTTGGAGGTCTCGCGCTCGCCGGAAGGGCCTGGAATCGCCGCTCGCCCGCTGCTTGTGCTGCTGGTCTGAATCTGGATCTGCTGTGCGCGTCGCCGAGCGAGTCGCTACCATGGTCGCTGTGGTGCGGTTCCTCGCCAACGGACTGCACGGGAGGGTGGCTAGGTTGCTGGGGAAGGCCACCGTGCCGATCTCCGACGAAGGTCTGACGTGGATCAGGAGAACGACCAGCTCGCCCGAACTTGCGCAGATCTGGACAGCCTGCAGATTTGGGCTGTTCCTCGCTGTCCTGCTGCGTGCTGATGATCGTCTGGCTGTTGGGAAGCGCCAGGACAGGTGCAGCATCAAGGGGAGTGACCCGTCCTGAGGTGGAGAGGTGCAGATCTCGCCAGAGGGGCCTGGAATTGCCGCTGTCGAGGGCTGACGCAGATCTGGGCTGCTGTTGCTGTCGTTGGATCTCTGGCTGCAAGGCAGGGAAGAAGGCCGGCCATGGCCTGCTGCTAGCTGGTGCTGGCCGTGGGCTGTTGGTTGGGGCGGCCTGGAGAGAGAGATGAAGAGGGTGTGCGGCATCCAGAAGGAGGAGGGGTGCGGCTACAGATGAAGGGGAAAGAGATGGGGGCGGCCTGGGCGCTGGATGCGCGCGCACGAAGGGGAGGGGCGGCTGTATGAGGGGAGAAGATTAGGGAAAGATTAGATTAGGAATTAGATTAGGTTGGGATATGGGATTTGGTTTAGGAGATATAGATTTGGTTAGGATTTAGATTGGGATTTAGATATGGAGATAATGGGTTTTTGCTAATGGGTTGGGGTTGGATCCAAATAGATAAAAGGGTATTAGGTTATTGGGCTAATGGGTAGGATTAGGAATCTAATAGGTTATGAGTATGCTAGTGGGTAGGATCCAAACGGGTAAGTAGGAATAGGGTGAGAAGCTAAACAAGGAGAGCACCACCTCCACCAAGGTTAGTATTAACACAAATGCCAATATTAAAATAAGCAATACTAATAACAACTAATAATTGTCAAAAACCATTATCACCAATACTCATACTAATATTTAAATTAAATAAAGAACATAATATTATCACTAATAAATATTAATAAACTCTGACAACAAAATAAAGATAACACTATTAGAAATAGCAATAAATAATAATGAGAATAATTTGTCTTATATTATCTGAAAATAATTTTGCATATCCAACAATAATAATCTCGAGAGAAATAAATTATCTTGATTAATTAAAATAATCGGTAAATCAAAATAAATACTTTAGAAAAATGGAAATACTGTATTATCAAGTAGGGGTTATTACACTTTACGTTCTCACCGTTCGGCCATTTCTGCTTTTGCTGATCACTCTCTTAGAGCAGACGAACCAAGTTGCTTTGGACAACAAGATTCTACTTCAGTGCCATCATTTGAACTTGCCGAAACTCCAACTTTTGATAGTTTGGCAAGTTCTTCCTTTCCTGAAATAGAACTTGAGCATGAATATGATCATGATCTCCCACTTGATGATTCAATTTTACTTCCTGATTCAATAATGACTTCGGTGTCTCCACCTGATTTTACTTTTTCCGAGTCAACATTGGATCCTGTGCCAATTCATTATGAAATTGAGTCACCCATTTTTGATGATCATATTGAACTTGACCAATTGTGCAATTTTGAAAGTCCTATGGATAAATTGGCAAGTTCTGATTTTTATATCATTGAACCCAATGAGATATGTGACCTAGATTCTCCAATCTATGATCAAGTTCAAATTCCTGAATCATTATTGACTCCTGTTTTGTTACCCGACTTAGGTAATATTTTAGAGTCAGTTTTGATTCCCACACCTATCATTCCTGAACTTGAATCACCAATATTGAGTCACATTCCATTGTGGGAAACTGATTGTGGACTTGAGTTTCAGCTTATTAATTTGGACCCACTTCCTAAACCTAGCCCGACTCCTGAATCATTACTTGATTTAAGTTTCTTTCCTGAGTCGGTATTCGTTCCCGTACCTATGATGTCCAAGTCAATAATTCCATCTTTTCATACTCCATTTTGGGACAAGGAGGTTGACACAACTGACTCTGAAATTTATTATGAAATTTGAAAATTTGATGGGGTGGAAATTTTAAAAATAATTATACATACATTTTAGTCGGTTATACAAGAAAATTTTTAGTGGGTTCCTCCATGAAACACTATATTATCTTGATTGGGTAGCAACGCTTGGCCCAATTAGACCACCACCGGAACCACCACCTTAAGGTAGCTTCTGCCTTCCCTTGTTCTTTTTCATGCATATATGCATTCATTCATACATTGAGGACAATGCATGAGATAAGTGTGGGGGTGGGCTTTACTAACATACTAACATAGGTAGAAACTAACAAAAAATTTGCTAATAAAAAAAAATTTCTAAAAAAAAAAATTATAAAAAGGACAATATTTTGACTTATCTTTTGAAAGAAATCTAAGTTAATCTTAAGAATTAGGAAAATCATGATTAGGATTTCTAAAAACTTGGTCAAAATAAATAAATTGTTGAATTTTTAGATATAGGAGGAGAAATTGAATAAATAGTTAGTCTTAATTTTTACCTTAATGAAATTTGCATACCTAATGCATATCTAGGATTCTAAGACGAAGACCTTTGTGCCTCATATATATGAAAAAAAAATCACTAATTAAGCTGATACATGTGCCTCAAGAAGCATAAGTATTCACGCCTAAAGGTGAGTAATAAATAAAATAAAGCCCTTAGTTTTGTGGCCTAGTTCACTCGAATTTGAGTCCGCGGGGTGTTTTCTCACCTGGTGCCCTAAAGCCGACCAGTTTGGGAGCCACCGCCTTTAAGTTCGCTACATGGGTGGATTAGAAAGCCAAAGAAAACTGAGAAATAATATATATGTATTAACACATCTAATAGTTAATTAGTTAGGTATGAGGGCCTCAAGAAGCCTTGATACTTACACGAAAGAAAATTAGATGAGTTATACATATTTTTAAAAACAAAAAAACAAAAAAAAACAAAAAAAAAAGAAAAAAAATAAAGAGGCATGAGAGTCCAAGTCAAGGAATTCCTAGTAAAAATTCATAAGGATGCATATGATTTTGGTAACGAAAAAGACTATACACAAAATTCAATTTTGATCCTTACTTAAAAATGGATAACAATTTACTATATAAAGATAAATTTAAGAATGAATAAAAATGATAATCTTAAAAAACTTATAGATTACTTAGTCTCTTCAAACGTATTTCAAATATTGTCCTTTTTATGGATTTTGTGGGTGTAATCCGCTGAAAACCCTCACGAGACAACACTCGTCCTCTAGGATAACCTAGGGGTTTAACAGCTTGTTGCATGTGCTAAGTGCAATCGTGATTCCTACGAAAGTAAGTTAGGATAGATTAATTTTTCTTTTCTCTTTGATTTTTACTTGAGGACGAGCAAAAAGATAAGTGTGGGGGTGTGATTGGTAGTGAAAAGTGCATTTTTATCATTATATTTACCATCACATTTTCATATTTTTCCTATAATTCTGCACATTTACTAATATTTATGATTTATTGTGTGCAGGCCTCGAAATATTAAAATAAAGGAATAAAGCCTTAAAAGAAGCCCAAAAGCCCATATTCAAGCCCAATACAAAAGTTGCAATTATCAAATGTCAAAATTGCAATTACCCAAGGGCAATAGTTGCAAATACTAAAAGAAAAGGAATGGACTTCTACTCAACCCTAGTTGCTTGCAAGACAATCCTAAAGATTAAAGGAGAAGAGTTTAAAGATAAATTCGAATTCAGACTGTACACGTTTTAGTATTCAGATCATAACTTTTGCTACAGATATTCAAATCCGATGATACAAGATACTTCAGAAAGAAGACTGGAAGACCTACAACTCTTATGTTGATCAAACTTTCCAATTCAATTCGCAGATAAGACATATTCGATGATCAACATGATAACAAGTTGCAGGACAGAGTTGTACTGGGACTCTACTTCTTCCAGCTCCTATAAATACCCCTGCAGAGCAACAGAGAAGGACACACAAAAAAATACAGAGAAAATTCTAGGGTTTATTAGGCTAACTTGTAGTTTAGGTTAGGTTTTTCTTTTTGTAATTTTTGTAATTGAGAGTGGAGGAAGCTTTCATGGAGGAAGGAGTCCATACTTGTACTGAGGTGACAGCGGTGTAAGCCTACTTTTCTTCCATTGTTAATGAAATCCACTTGAGGTTTGTTTTATTTTATGTTCTTTTATTCTTGTTTAATCTTGTGTTTCTTTTGTTCTTGTTTTCTTCTATTTTCTCTCTAATGTTTTGTGAACCATGAGACCCAATTGCGTTGAGACTACCTAGCCGAAGAAGAGCCCTTGATGGCCTATGGCGATGAACAGGTCTTTTATTTCATAGTGTAGATTAAGAAGGCGGACGATCCTATACGCCATGCTTGTACGCCTTCCAAGAAAAGGTAAATCATCGCAACGGTTCAAAAGGTAAGCAGACTGAAGATGTATGTGTTTCTTTCTTTCTTTCTTTCTTTAGTTTAGATTTCTATCTCTATCTCTCTCAAATTCTTTTCACCACACTTCCTTGTAAATACCATCATAACTAATAAAATAAATAATTTTTAGAGAATCTTAAACGCTTCCATCGCTAGTCCCTCCCTGAGGATCACGACCCGCATAGCCACTGCTACCGCGGATTCGAATTGAGAACCTTGCACAACTTGTTCTAAATCTAATATTATTTATTTTGTGTGCAGGTAAAAACTCAATCAGATACATTGGCGTCACTCTCAACATAAATCTCTCTCTCCTCTCTCTCTTTCTCTCTCGCTCTCTTACTTACATTAATCACAGTCTAACCTATGCTTACAAAGAAATAAAAGTTACATAAAAAGAAAAATAAAAACCTAAACTAAACTAGAATGAAACAAGCCTAAAAATCCTTCTCTACCTAATCGTTCTGTATAATGAGAATTTGCAAGTATTTATAGCAAATATATAACGAGAGAGAGTGTCTTAAGATAGGGGAGCAAATGCTCCCCCAAATCTTACTAGATTGTCATGGATCCGCGGCAAAGATGTGGCCAAATGGCCATATCTTGGGATCGTATCTTGTAGATGATTCGTCTTTTTATCTAACTGGTTTTACGATTTGAGCTCTGAATTCGATGATATTCTCGTTGAACTTTGGTTAATCGATTTCATTCACCAAAATCTGAATTTAACCGACTGAATTTCGGATCATCCTTCTCTAACTGAATTGATCCAGTTGAATCTGACTTTAACTGATATTTATTTAATTTTATCCTCTTTCTCCTCATAATTATCTCCTGCAAAATAGACACTTAAGACAAGAATATTAGCAAATTTATTACGCGATAAATATGAAAATATAATAAAACTAATGCAATAAATTTGTGCAATCTCACACTCCCACGCCAATCTTTTGCTCATCCTCGAGCAAAACAAGAAAATCTAAGAAATTATTAGACCATTTTGGCAAGTCACGTGATTGCACTGAGCATGTGTAACAAGCCATTAAACATCTATGTGACCCCAATAGGACGAGTTTTGTCTCGTGAGGATTTTCAGTAGATTACACCCACAAAATTCATAAAGAAATAAAAACAAAGTGTTAGTATTTTGTAAGCACATTTGGAAATGAAAAATATTTGAAATATTATTGTAAAAATCTAGTAATATATAAGTATTTAGGATTATCAAACTTAGTAATTTCTAAGATTAGTCTCTATTCAAAAATTTGTCATCAATTAAGGTAAGGAGTCAAATTGTATTTCTCATCTAGTCTATTATTTTTTCCTAAGTCATATGCACCTTGTGATCGTGAAAATTTGACTCGGGGTTCATTAACTCTAACTTTTATGCCTTATATATATATAGTGGTATTATTCTTTAGTTCTATTAGGCTTTCTAATCTGCTCATGTAACAATCTTTTAGTAGATAACACCCAAACCGGACGGTCTTAGGGCACCGGGTAAGAAAACACTCTAAGGACTTAAGGACTCGAGCACACAAGGTCACAAAACTAAGAATTTTATTATATACACCGCTTTTAGGCGTGAATACTTATGCTTTATGAGGCACAAATACCCAGCTTAATCAGAAGTTTTTTTGATATATATATATTAAGGCATAAAAATCTTTGTTTTTGAACCCTAAGTGTGTAAGTGTATAAAATATGCATATTTCATCAAGATAAAAATCAAAACTAAATTACTTTTTCAAATTCCTACCCCAAAAATCAAACAAATAATATTGTTTTGACCAAATATAAGAAATCCTAATTATGATTCTCTTTTTCCTTAAACTTAACTTAATTTTTTATAAAAAAATAGGTCAAAATATTGTTTCTCATTTAAGATAAGGAAATTAGTATATTTATTACACGATAAATGTGAAAATATAATAAAAAATAATGCAATAAATATGTACAATCTCACACTCCCACACCTACCTTTTGCTCGTCCTCGAGCAAAACAAGAAAATTTAAGAAATTATTAGACCACTTTCGTTGGTCACGCGATTTCACTGAGCATGTGCAACAGGCCGTTAAATCTCTAGGTTACCCCTAGAGGATGAGTTTTGTCTCATGAGGGTTTTTAGCGGATTACACCCACAAATTCCATAAAGAAATAAAAAGTGTTAGTATTTTGAGAATACATTTTGAAAGAAAAAATATTTGAAGTATTATTGTAAAAATCAAGTAATATATAAGTATTTAGGATTATCTTTTAGTTATTCCTAAGCTTAGTCTCTATAAAAATTTGTCATCAATTAAGGTAAAGAGTCGTATTTCTCATCTAGTCTTTTATCTTATCCTAAGTCATATGCACCTTGTGATCGTGAAAATTTGACTCGGGGTTCTATAACTCTAACTCTTATACCTTATTTTTTTCTTTTTTATATATATTTTTGGTGTCATTATTTCTTAGTTCTATTAGGCTTTCTAATCTGCCCTTGTAACAAGCTTTTAGTCGGTGACATCCAACCGGACGGTTTTAGGACACCGGGTGAGAGAACCCCCAAGGACGTATGGACTCGAGCAAACAAGGCCACAAAACTAAGAATTTTATTATTGCTTTTAGGCGTGAATATTTATGTTTTATGAGGCACAATACCTAGCTTAATCAGAGAATTTTTAATATATATATATATATATATATATATATATATATATATATATATATATATATATATATATATATATATATATATATATATATATATATTAAGGCATAAGAATCTTTGTTTTTGAACCAAGTGTGTAAGTGTATAAACTATGCATATTTCATCAAGGTAAAAATCAAAACTAAATTACTTTTCTAAGTTTTCTCTCAAACCCTAGAAATCAAACAACTAATCTTATTTTTACCAAGTATAAGAAATCCTAATCATGATTCTTCTATTCCTTAAAATTAACTTAATTTTTTATAAAAAAATAGGTCAAAATATTGTTTCTCTTTTCAAAAAGTTGAAAATTTTAATCGAGTTTTGACCGGCATGCAAAAAATATAGAATTTCAGAACTTTGTAATAGAAGTGTGTAAGTTCTCAATACCATCACTATAGCAAGTAGCTATGCGGGTCGTGATCCATAAGGAGGGACAAGCGATGCAAGCGTTTTGTAAGTTCTCTTTAGTTCACTTGAAATAGTTAACGTTCTTCTTTTAGTTCTTGAAAAGAAAATGAAAAAGAATTATTGTTAAGTTAAGAAGAATGTGGCAGATTGAGAATATGGAGAAAATAAAAAATAGATTTATACTAAGAAATTAAAAAGAATGAATAAAAGAGTTGGGAGATGGTGATGATCTAATCTAAAGGATTAAAAGAAAGAAAGAAAAACTAAAAGAACTTACCAACCTCTTCCGATTGATGACTTACCTTGGATCGTTGGCATGTTTATCTTGTTTCGGAGGCGATCAACGCATAATCCATAAGACTGAGCTCAGTCCCCATTCACAGTAAATTATCAAGATGAACAAGAATGAAATGATACAGAATCTTAAGGAGGAGATCATTATCATGAAATATCGGTGGCAAATACACAACATGGCTATACCGATGCTACTAGATTCTCTTAGATACTCATCAAAAACTAAAAGAGGAAAAGTAAAAAAGAGAAGAAGAACATAAAAATAAAGAAAAACATAAACAAGTTACCTTTGATTTGCTTGTAGAATGATGAAAGAAAGGAGGAGATTACATCAGTGTCACTCTCAACATAAATCTCTCTCTTACATGATTCACAGTCTAACCTATGCTTACAAAGAAATAAAAGTTACATGAAAAGAAAAATAAAAATCTAAACTAAACTAGAATGAAACTAGCCTAAGAATCTTTCTCTGCCTAATCGTTCTGTATATTGAGAATTTGCACGTATTTATAGCAAATACAGAACGGGGAAGAGCGTCTAAAGATAGGGGGAGCAAACGGTCTCCCAAATCTTATCACATTGTTGTGGATACGTGGCAAAGATGTGGCCAAATGACCACATCTTGTGAGCGTATCTTGTAGATTCCCTGATTCGTCCTTTTATCCAACGGGCTTTGCGATTTGAGCTCTGGATTCGATGATATTCTTGTTGATCTTCGGTTAACCGATTTGACTCACCAAAATCTGAATTTAATTTACTGGATTTGAGATCATCCTCCTCTAATCAAATTGATCCAGTTAAATTTGATATTAACAGGTATTTATTTAATTTTATTCACTTCCTCCCCATAGTTATCTTCTGGAAAATAGATATTTAAGACAAAAAAAAATTAACAGATTTATTACACGATAAATGTGAAAATATAATAAAGAATAATACAATAAATGTGTGCAATCACACCCCCCACACTTATCTTTTGCTCATTCTTGAGCAAAACAAGAAAATCTAAAAAATTATTAGACCACTTTCGCAGGCACGTGAATGCACTGAGCATGTGCAACAAGTTGTTAAACCTCTAGATTATCCCTAGAGGACTAGTTTTATCTTATGAGGATTTTCAGTAGATTACACCCACAAAATCTATAAAGAAATAAAAATAAAGTGTTAGTGTTTTGAAAACACAATTTGAAAGAGAAAAAAATTTGAAGTATTACTGTAAAATCAACTATATATAAGTATTTAGGATTATCAAAACTTAGTCATTCCTATGCTTAGTCTCTATTCAAAAATTTATCATTAATCAAGGTAAAGAGTCAAATTATATTTCTCATCTAGTCTATTATCTTACCCTAAGTCATATGCACCTTATGATCGTGAAATTTTGACTCGAAGTTCTTTAGCTCTAACTCTTATGCCTTATCTTTCTTATTTTATATATATTTTGGTGATGTTATTCCTTAGTTCTATTAGGCTTTCTAATATGCCCATGTAATGAGCCTTTAGTTGGTGACACCCAAACCGGACGGCCTTAGGGCATCGGGTGAGAAAACACCTCATGGACTTAAGGACTCGAGCAAACAAGGCCACAAAACTAAGATTTTATTATATGCATCGCTTTTAGGCATGAATACTTATGCTTTATGAGGCATAAATACCCAGCTTAATCAGAAGATTTTTAATATATATATATATTTATAGGGTATAAGAATCTTTATTTTGAACCCTAAGTGTGTAAGTGTATAAAGTTGCATATTTCATCAAGGTAAAAATCAAGACTTAATTACTTTTTTAATTTTCTCCCTAACCCTAGAAATCAAACAAATAATCTTATTTTGACCAAGTATAAGAAAGATTAATTATGATTCTCATGTTCCTTAAAATTAACATAATTTCTTACAAAAAATAGGTCAAAATATTATTTTGTCTTTTCAAATAATTTTTTTTTAAGAAAAAGAAAACCTATGTTATTTTAGAACCCTCCCCCGCACCTATCTTATTCATTATCCTCAATGTATGAATGAATGCATAAATGCATGAAAAGAAGAAAGAGAAGAAAAAAATTACCTCAAGGTGGTGGTTCCAGTGGTGGTCAGATTGGATCAAGCGTTGCTACCCAAATAAGATAATGTGGTAGTTCACAGAACCCACCTTTATTGACCTCTTTTCTATGTACATAATTACAATCCCCAATATGAAAAGGATTGAGAAAGATCCTATCATGAAAATTATTCCCTTTACATGACCAGTCTTGAAAAATCATCACGGAGTCATCCTGGTCTATACCTATATCCAACAAAAGAATGTGACTTGGTGGAATAGTTGACTTGGGCTCAAGAGTGATAGGTTCGAGAACCAATACTAACTCAGAAAAATTAACTTTGGATTCGAGAGTTGGTTTTGGTTCAAGAGTTGAGTCTAAATCAAAGAATTGAAATTCACATTCTTTTCCCCTCAATGGAATGTGTCTCTCCAAATTTGGTGAGTCAATTTCTAAATCTATGGGTACGGAATAAATGGTGGCTCGAAAAATTGGTCCAAATTGGGTAAGGATACCAGAATCAATATAAATTTGAAGATGGAAACTGAATCACAAGGTTGGGGATCGGGGTCACATTAACATTCAAGTTCAATTTCATTGAAATGAAAACTTGCCAATTTGTCAATGGGTTGATAGTGGTTAAGTTCAAGATTTTGTGATAAAATTAAATCTTGGTCAAAGTCTTCAAGACACCATGATTCTTGATTTTCATGAATATGACTAGGGCAATTGAGAATGATCGAACATGTGCTAGGTAGAGTTTTCTTATTCCTATCTTTCACTCTGTTAATCAAACGACTCATTTGTACTTCAAGCCCATTGATATACTGAAAAAAATTATTTTCAGATTGAATCAGGTTTTCCATACTCCTATCTGAGTCTATAGATTCTTCTTCTTGTTGTGGAACTTGGAATATCATTTTCAGTCTTGTGGGAATTGTGAGTCCATCATTTTCAGTTTTTATTCTTGAGACTCAATCATGGCTTCTACACTCTTCATCACCTCAGATTTTTCTTTTATGGGTTGATCATGACTAGGAAAATTAGAACCTGAATGTTGGAATGGTGGTTGACAATATGACTCGGGGAATTTATATCCCATTGACTCTGTGAAGAGTAATGATGATAGTTCCAGTCTTGTTCATAGTATTAGGACTAAGGCAAATATTAATTTGGATAAGACCAATCCGGTATACTTGGTTAGTTAAAATTATGATATACACATTATTATCATATTCTCATACTTATTATAAAATAAACTCTGCTTTTTTCTAAATATTGTTTAATTTATTTGCAGGCCCATTCCTAAAGGAGAGTAAACAGAAATGAGCCCAAAAGCCCATCAAATTCTGAATTAAATTAGAATAAATTCGAAATCAGGGAATCAGGGCAAATCTTGGCAAATCAGAGAGGTTGAAAATTGGTTGAAATGAATCATCTCAAATCAAGCGGTTAAAGCCAATGATCAAAGGCCGTTTTATAATAATTCCGGAGCTGTAACGAGAAATCCAGCTGAAGATAAAACCAGAACGCGAAACTAGGAACTACCACCAACAGGTGTGGCACCTGGCCACACCACACCCTGGCCACGAAAACGCGGCCAAACCGCGTTTTCGCGGCTTTGTTACTGAGTTAAGGGGAGCGTTTGCTCCCCTTATCTTCATACGCTCTCCTACGTGGGTTTTTGCCCATAAATACAGGGATTTTCAGAGCGTACAGAGGACAACCATGCAGAGATAGGATTTAGTCCACTTTCCATTTTTTTAGTGTAGTTTTTTTCTTTTCAAGTAATTTTCAGTTTTAATCTATGTAAATCAGAGGAGATCAGAGTTTCATAGGAGAATGAGAACGAAGCTTGTGCTGAGAGTGACACCGGTGTAAGACTTTCTTCTTTTCTCTTATTGTTATAAAATCGAATTTGTAGTTTCCCTTTTGTATGTACTTTGTTTTTCTTCTTCTTCTTCTTCTCTACTTTTCTTCTTTTGGTACCAATTGCTATCCAAGTTAGTCTTAAAGCATCGAAAGAGCCTTGCCTTTGCGAGTGCCACCGATAGCTCATGACGATGGATTTTGAGTTTCATTCTGTATCACTTCATAATTGCAACGTCTTGATGATATAATATGGAGGAGACGGGAATCAACTCTTATAGGCTATACGTTGATCGCCTCACTTCAAGGTAACTTCATTGCAAAAGATTCAAGGTAAGCATCTGGCCAAAGGAGGTAAGTAACTTTTAGATTCTTTTCTTTTTATTCTTTAGTTTAGAACACCACAATCTACCACCTCTTTCATCACTTTTTTCCATTTCTTTGTACATATCATTTCTAGTTTCTCCATCTTCTTAATCTACCATCTTCTTCCTAATTTAACTTTAACTCAATTTTTCCTTTTTCTTTAAAGAACTAAAGAAGAACTTTAACCATACTTTATAGCCTAAAAGAGAACTTACTAAAAAGCTTCCATCGCTAGTCCCTCCTTGTGGATCACGACCCACATAGCTACTTGCTATTGTGATAGAATTTAGTAACTTGCACATCTCTATTCTAAATCTGAAATTCTGTATTCTTGTGTGCAGGTTCCAACTCAATCAAATTTTTGGCGCCGTTGCCGGGGAGGGACGGTAAGTAATTCTCTTTAAAGTTTACATTTTTGGTTAACTTTCTTCTTTGTTTTTTGTACAGATTTAACAACAAGGAATTCTTACTGCAGTGGACACATAAGTGGCCTTGGACTCTGCTCAAGAAAGCAGAGCCAAGAAGCCCTCAGATTTGCTACAGTCCTGTGGCAAACTGAGTGAACTACTAACCTGTATTTTCTGCAGGTTGGCTGAATTGCGTAATTTAAATATATGTAGCATTTATTTCCTATTTGACTTAATGTATATATATTTCTAACACAACAGTAAAAAGTTAATTGTAAATGCTAAAAAATGATTTAGACTTTGCAGTTAGGCACGTGTCTATTTCATTACATTTTCTATTTACTGTTGAAGAGTGCTGGAGCCATGGTATGTGTGCATAGCATTTAGTATAAGGTTCATTCTTGTATGAAATATGATTGAGGCAAAACCTGCACATAAAAATAAAGAATTTCAGATTTAGAATGAAGATGTGCAAGTGCTCAATTTTTACCGCTATAGCAAGTGGCTATGCGGGTCGTGATCCACAAGGAGGGTTTGCGATAAAAGCGTTCAAAGTTTTTTTATTGAAATCTTTATGAAGACAAAACGAAAGTTCTTCTTTGTTTTAAAGAAATGAAAATGAAAACGAGTTATGTTAAGGTTAGAGAGAAAATGGTAGAATGAGAAAGTGGAAAAGAATGGAGAATGACTATTTACAAAGAAATGGGAAAGAAAGCGACTATGTACAAATGAGTTGGGAAAGAAGTGATTTGGAAGATATGGTGTTGGTGATTTAATTTACAGAAATAAAAGAAAAGAAAGAAGATGAAAGAAGTACTTACCTAGTTTGGTTGATGACTTACCTGAAACCCTTGCATGTTCTACCTTACTTTGGAGGCGTTCAACGCATAGGTCATAAGATTGAGCTCAGTCCCTGTTCACATTATATCATCAAGCCTTGCAAGAATGAAGTGATACGGATCTTGAGGAGGAGAACGTCTTCATGAAGTATCGTTGGCACTCACAAAGGCTTTTGTATACTTATACTTCTGGATTCACTTGCAAGCTCATCAAAAACAAAAGAGGTAAAGTAGAAAGAGGAAGAAGAAAACAAAAGAAGATACGAACATAAACAAATGTTTACCTTTATTGCTTGCAGAAACAATGGAAGAAAGGAGGAGGGTACATCAGTGTCACTCTCAACATAAGCCTCTCTCTTACTTACATGGATCTTCATCTAACCTAAGCTTACATACAAATTAAAGTTACATAAAAAGAAAACAAAACCTATACTATAAAATGGAAAACTAGGCTAGATCCTATCTCTGCATGGTCGTCCCCTTTTGCTCAGCTGAAACATGTATTTATAGGCAAAACCCTAACAGGTAGGATCCCGGGGATATTGGGGGAGCAAACGCTCCCCCAACAACATTCAAATAGTCGCGGAAACGTGGCTTTTGCCGCGATTCTGTGGCCAGGGTGTGGCCAGGTGGCCACACCCTGTTGGTGGGTTTCCCTGCTTTTTCCTTCGGCTTTTATCTTCAGTCGGTTTTCTCGTTTGAGTCCAGTATTATGACGAAATGGCCTTTGATTCTTGGCTTTAACCGATCGATTCTGAGAGGATTCTTCTCAACCGGTTTTCAACCTCTTGATTTTGCCCTGATTCAGTGAGCTCGAATTAATTCTGATTTAATTCAGAATTTTGCTGGGCTTTTGGGCTCATTTGTCTTCATCTCCTTAAGGAATGGGCCTGCAAATAAATTAGACATTTAATTAGGACAATGCAGATTTTATTCTATAATAAGTATGGAAATATGATACTAAATATGCAACATTAGCGACCAATCACACCCCCATACCTATCTTTTGCTCGTCCTCGAGCAAAACATCTAAACTATACTAAGGATTATTAGACCACTTTCGCAGGTCACGCGATTGCACTGAGCATGTGCAACAAGCCGTTAAACCTCTAGGTTTCCCCTAAAGGACGAGTTTTGTCTCGTGAGGGTTTTCAGCGGATTATACCCACAAAATCCATAAAGAAAGGGAAACAAAGAGTTAGTATTTTCGAAAAGCATTTTGAAAGAGAAAAACATTTGAAATATAATTGTAAGATTTAAGCAATCTATAAGTTATAGGAAAACTGAATTTTTCATTCCTAAACTTAGTCACTATTCAAAAATTTGTTATCAATCAAAGTAAGGAGTCAAATTGTACTTCTCATCTAGTCTATTACTTTACCCTAAGTCATATGCACCTTGTGATCGTGAAAATTTTGATGAAGGGCTCATTAACTCTAACTCTTATGCCTTATATATATATATATATATATATATATATATATATATATATATATATATATATATTATATATATATATATATATATATATATATATATATATATTGGTGGTATTATTCCTTAGTTCTATTAGGCTTTCTAATCTGCCCATGTAACGAGCCTTTAATCGATGACTCTCAAACCAAATGGTCTTAGGGTACCGGGTGAGAAAACACCCTAAGGACTTAAGGACTCGAGCAAACAGGCCACAAAACTAAGGATTTTATTATATGAACCCCTTTTAGGCGTGAATACTGTTGGCCCAAAGGCCTATCACCCTAGTTTTGATGATGATCAACTCATGAAGTTATATTTACTAACGATCTTGTGTTTAATTAGTGACAGATTTATGATCAAGATCTTAGTAGGTGTGGAGCTTCAATAAAGGATTTAAAGTCAAGTTTTGAAGCTAGCACCGGTTGATTCAAGAGCTTGTGCATCAAGATCACATCAAGTACTCAAGAGGAGTCTAGCTCTATGGATCAAGTTTGGACCAAGTCAAGAAGATGAGAAGCCTTCAAGTGAAGACTTCAAGAAGATGAAGACTTGTGTCTAGGTATAAAATTTTGTTTTTGTTTTAGTTAAAAATGTAAAGGATAGATAGTTGGTGGATTGCTCAAGTTCATATCACACACACACTCTTAATTTAATTGTTTTCATAAAAGATTTTTTGGTTTACAAAAGATTTTTCTTTTTAGAAAAATACCTATTTGGATTTTGGTGATTCTCATGTACTTATCTTTTAACCAAAATCAAGTTTAGAGATTTATGACAAAAATATAGATATTTTATCTTGATTGTGTAGTGGATCATATCCATACACACTATGCCTTAAAATGAATTATAATATCTTGTTTTTGTATTTGAAGATGTTTTGGAAAAACAAAGTTAGAAAACATGTTTTGGAAAATACAGTTTTTATCATGGGCCAAATATTTTCAAGTTACAAAAATAGTCCAATCTTTTATAACATGCCTTGATTTTGTGCAAGCATGTTTGTATATCAAAGTATATTGGTTAAACTATTTTGTAGATTTTTATGTATTTTATGGGATTTTATTTGAAACCAAAAAGACAAACTTTTTTATCCTAAAAAAATTGTTTCAGGCTTCAGCTAGTCGACTTATACTAGCTTATAAGTCGACTAACCCTGAAGTCGGTCGACCGGGTCGGTCGACCGACGTGCACAAACGTGCACGCCTGTGTGTACTGGTGGTCGGTCGACCGTGACGGTCGACCGCTCCAGAGAGCAGTGCTCTCTGGAAAGTTCGGCCGACCGCACCGGTCGACCGTGGCTCCAACGGTCAGAAATCCGACCGTTGGCAGTCGACCGGGGCCGGTCGACCGGCAGTACTGACAGATCCCAACGGCTAGTTTTCTGGCAGCCTATAAATTGGGGGTCTTATCATTGTTTTGCTACAAGATTTTAGGAGAGCCTTGAGCTAGTTTTTCCCAGTCTTTTAAAAGAGTTTTCTCCACATATTTGAGAGCTAATTCTTCCAATCAAAAGGGAAGTTTTATCAAGAGTGTTTAAAAGAAAGTCTTTGAGTTTTCCTCCACCTTTCACATCCTTGTTTTTCTCACACCACACTTGAGCTATCCATTGATTATACATCCTATAGGTGTGTTGTAGTGAGAGTGCTTTAGGTGATCAAAGTGTTGTGATCACCAAAGATCTTTTCTTTGTTCTTTGAGGAGACGGGCAAGTGTGCTCGTAATTGTTTGGGTCCTAGTGAGGACTTGGTGTTTTCGGGTTTGGGTGCGAACTCGTGTTTGAGGTGCGCCTCGGCGAGCCGGTGGGTTTGCGGTGTATACGGGACTAGGGAGTCCGAGGGCTTGTAGGTGTTGCGGCACCAAGGAGAGATCCATTGGGATCGTGCATAGTGGAAATCCTTCGTGTGTCGAAGGCGGGGATGTAGAGCAAGTGTGCTCGAACCTCGAAACATACCCTTGTGTTTGCGATTGCTCATTCTCTCTCTCTCTCTCTCTCTATCTCCTTATTTATATCTTGCATTACTTATCTTGTCTTTACCTTTATATGCTTGATATATTCCTTGTGCTCATATTGATATATACTTGCGTGGGATTGTTGCTAACACTTGTATTCAACCAAGAGAGCCAACGCGGCACCTCAACCCATTCAAGGGGAATCTAGAGGAGTTTGTCCAGAGCCCTTCACGGGGAATTCGGCAACATCTTGTGTTATACATAGTGTTTAGTGTAAAAGTTTTAATTTGATCATAATTGCTTTTAGCTTCCGCATTATTTGCATCATTCATCATTAAGTGACCATTAGATTAGCCTTCACCTATTCACCCCCCTCTAGGTGAAACCTTTCAATAGGTATCAGAGCTTGGTACTCTGATTTGGTCTAACAACCTAGAGTAAAAGATCCTTATTTTTAGGCTAATCACAATATTTTTGTACACACACCATGGACTTCATGTCACCACCCATGTTTGACATTGCTAACATCCATATATGGAAGGTGAAGATGTCCTTGTACCTCAAAGCCTTAGGTTATCATGTTTATCTTGCCACTACTAATAATGCATATTGTATAGATGGTAAGAATTTTGAGGCTAATACAAAAGCCCTTCATGCTTTAAAGTCTATCCTAGATGATGTTTATTTATCTAGAGTTTCTAACTTTGAATCGGCTTTTGTAGTGTGGAACACCCTCCTCTCCCTTGGTGAAAGTGAACAATACTATGCGGGGAGCGATTCGGACGTTGGAAGCGACATCTCCAACGTATGCTATATGATCCAAGGGGATAACCCCTTGAGGTAAACTCCGAATCCGATGATGAGGACATGTCATATGATGAGCTCACTTCATTTTGCCAAACAATTCTTGAAAAATATGACATGCTTAAGAAAGAAAATAAAAATTTGAAAAAGAACATTGATTGCATGCTTAAAGAAAATGATTCTTTCAAATCTAGGATTGCATGCTTAGAAAAAGAAAATAAAGATTTGAAAAATGAGAATGTTTCCTTATTTTCAAAATTGAATGATTTGTGTGAATGAAACAATACTTTGAAAAATAAAATTGATTTGGTGGAAAAACAAAAAGAAGTTGTTTTCAAGAAAATATTACTTTGAAAAGAAAATTTGTTGAAAAAGAAAAAGATTTTGTTTCACAAAATAAAAAGAAAAATGATTCTTTATCTCATCATGCTTTACATGCCACAACTAATGAGATTAAGAATTTGAAAAATAAAATGGATGGTTTGAGTTCAACCTTGAACTCTTGTGCTTTCAATCATTCTAGGTTGGAGTCAATGTTTTCAAAGAAACAAACTCCACACATTCATGCACATCATAACCATACATTTGCTTATGTTGCACAACATGATCACACTCCTACACATAAGCATACTAAGGTGTACGTATGTACACATTGTGGCCGCAAAGGCCATTTAGCAAAATATTGTTATGATAGATTAGATCATTTTAATTTGCTAAGAATAAAAGATTTTGGGTTCCTTACAACAAAGCTAACCCCCGTGGACCCTATAAGAAAATATGGGTACCAAAACCCCCACCATTTGCTTGTGATGTAGGTGAGGGCTCTCACAAAACGTGAGAGAATTGGTGCCTTGGTAGTGGATGCAAATGGACTTGATGGACACACATTTGGAGCACCGCTATCAAGGAGGTTTTGGTGGGACAACCACCATATTTGGAGCTTTGGAGTTGGTAACAATTTCTAAACTCTTACTTTTATGCACATGCTTTTAATTCATATATCATATAGCATGTTCATATTTTTGTGTGCTTCATGTGGTATTTACATGTTTAAATGAAGATTTTATCAAAACATGCATGTATACATATACAATTAGTGAATTACAATTGATTCATATATGATTGAACTTCATGCTCATTTGTACCCACTATTTGCATATGCATAGTCTAGTTTTGATGATTCTTTCATTTATACTTGTTATGCCTACCTTTATGAGTTACTTCATGTATATGTATTTTTAAATTCAAATCTAATAAATATACATGTATACCCGTGAGTCTCTTGCCTTAATGCAAACATCATTAATAGACTCTTTTAGATTTGGGATATGTATGTGTATTGTTAGGATTGGATTGATCATACATATACCATGAAGATTAGTGTTTTGATTTTTCGTGTTTTTGTTAAAATGAGATTTTTGATCTCTTTGAGCTTCTTTAAATATTTTCATAAAATGCTATTTACATGATCATTTAACACTCACACTTTTGTTAAAATCATTTTTAAGCTTTATTGACCATGAGTGCTTAAATTTTTATGTATCTAGTTATGTTTATGAAAAACATAAGATTTGATATATTCGAAGGATTTTTTAACTAGTTTTTCAAAAACAATTTATACTAGTTATTTGTTCTTCAAATAATTTTTTTTGATTGACACATGATTCTATTTTTCTCAAAATTTGATGCTTCATGATTTGAATATTAGTTTATATGTTAGTTTTTGTCAACACTAGGATTTATACTTGTACATATCGTGGGCCACAAATAAATCTATTTATATTTGTGCTTAAATGCTTATTTGAACCCATGAAATGTGCTTGTATTGCTTGGTTTTGATGATACATACATTTTTAAACTTGTATTCTCTTTTTGGATTTGATTCATGATCATGTGTATTCATTTCATGTATATGTGTATTTTGCCAAACTTTAAGATATACATGTATACCTCTTGAGTCATTTGCCTTTAATGCAAATCTATTTATATGGACTCATTTGTGTTTAAGAGATATGTATGTATACTTATTGTGTTGTCAAAACATACATATATCTTGAAATATAAATTTTTTTTTAAATAAGAAATTTTTTTTTCATGTTTTTGAAGGATCTTTAACTAGTTTTTCAAAATTTTTTTTTTCTTTAACTAGTTAATTATTCTTCATTTGGTAGAGTTTTTCAAACTAAGCTTATTTTCAAATTTATTTTTGAAAACCCCTACCATCTATGGGAGGATGGATGGGCGAGTATGCCTTGTAAGCTTAATTGACAAATCTTTTACCTTGTGCATATCAAGGGATGGTAGGTTATGAAATATACACTTGATCTTTTTGTTATGTCAATTGGTATCATTGAATCGTTTCAATTGGTATCAATATGAACTTATTTTGTATATACTCATATTTTGTTTCTTATATATGTATGCATAAATGTCAATTGGTATACTCATTTCATACATATATATGATTTTCATGTGCTTAACTTTCAATTGGCTCACATTTTTAAAAGCACAAAGTTTATGATGAAAAATAAAAATTTTGATCATTATGTTTACCATTGATATCAAAATGCTTCATATTTGTTAAATTTCAATTGGTATCAAGATGTTTTATAATAATGATTATTTTCAATTAGGTATCTTAAATTTGATTGTTTTACAAGAGCTCTGATACCTTTCAAAATTTTTTCTAAGAAAAATTAATTAAAAAAAACATTTTGTTGATTTGTATTACCCCTTCTTGATCTTTTTGTTTTTGACAAAAAAAAAGGGGAGAAAAATTTGTTTGATTTGATTTTACTTTGAACCTTTGTTGATGATTGACAAAAAAGGGGGAGAAGTATTTGAGTTTATATGCATGTTTTCATTGCTTAAGGGGGAGAAGTATGTGTCTTCCTTGTTACTTATGCATATATGTTTTTGTATTGCTAATAGGAGAAAAAGATTTACTTTGTTTCATCTCCATACTTGCATACATGTTTATGAGCTTCATTGCATATATTTATTATTTTGTGTTATGCATGAGTTAAGGGGGAGTTTCTTTGAAGCTTTACTTTAATCCATGCATATATAACCTCATGAGTTTTGTCATCATCAAAAAGGGGGAGATTGTTGGCCGAAAGGCCTATCACCCTAGTTTTGATGATGATCAACTCATGAAGTTATGTTTACTAATGATCTTGTGTTAATTAGTGACAGATTTATGATCAAGATCTTAGTAGGTGTGGAGCTTCAATAAAGGATTTAAAGTCAAGTTTTGAAGCTAGCACCGGTTGATTCAAGAGCTTGTGCATCAAGATCACATCAAGTACTCAAGAGGAGTCTAGCTCTATGGATCAAGTTTGGACCAAGTTAAGAAGATGAGAAGCCTTCAAGTGAAGACTTCAAGAAGATGAAGACTTGTGTCTAGGTATAAGATTTTGTTTTAGTTTTAGTTAAAAATGTAAAGGATAGATAGTTGGTGGATTGCTCAAGTTCATATCACACACACACTCTTGATTTAATTATTTTCATAAAAGATTTTTTGGTTTACAAAAGATTTTTCTTTTTGGAAAAATACCTATTTGGATTTTGGTGATTCTCATGTACTTATCTTTAACAAAATCAAGTTTAGAAATTTATGACAAAAACATAGATATTTCATCTTGATTGTGTAGTGGATCATATCCATACACACTATGCCTTAAAATGAATTATAATATCTTGTTTTTGTATTTGAAGATGTTTTGGAAAAACAAAGTTAGAAAACATGTTTTGGAAAATACAGTTTTTATCATGGGCCAAATATTTCCAAGTTACAAAAATAGTCCAATCTTTTATAACATGCTTTGATTTTATGCAAGCATGTTTGTATATCAAAGTATATTGGTTAAACTATTTTTGTAGATTTTTATGTATTTTATGGGATTTTATTTGAACCGAAAAGACAAACTTTTTATCCTAGAAAAATTATTTCAGGCTTCAGCTAGTCGACTTATACTAGCTTATAAGTCGATTAACCCTGAAATCGGTCGACCGGGTCGGTTGACCGACGTGCACAAACGTGCACGCCTGTGTGTACTGGTGGTCGGTCGACCGTGACGGTCGACCGCTCCAGAGAGCAGTGCTCTCTGGAAAGTTCGGCCGACCGCACCGGTCGACCGTGGCTCCAACGGTCAGAAATCCGACCGTTGGCGGTCGACCGGGCCGGTCGACCGGCAGTACTGACAGATCCCAACGGCTAGTTTTCTGGCAGCCTATAAATTGGGGGTCTTGTCATTGTTTTTTCTACAAGATTTTAGGAGAGCCTTGAGCTAGTTTTTCCCAGTCTTTTAAAAGAGTTTTCTCCACATATTTGAGAGCTAATTCTTCCAATCAAAAGGGAAGTTTTATCAAGAGTGTTTAAAAGAAAGTCTTTGAGTTTTCCTCCACCTTTCACATCCTTGTTTTTCTCACACCACACTTGAGCTATCCATTGATTATACATCCTATAGGTGTGTTGTAGTGAGAGTGCTTTAGGTGATCAAAGTGTTGTGATCACCAAAGATCTTTTCTTTGTTCTTTGAGGAGACGGGCAAGTGTGCTCGTAATTGTTTGGGTCCTAGTGAGGACTTGGTGTTTTCGGGTTTGGGTGCGAACTCGTGTTTGAGGTGCGACCTCGGCGAGCCGGTGGGCTTGCGGTGTGTACGGGACTAGGGAGTCCGAGGGCTTGTAGGTGTTGCGGCACCAAGGAGAGATCCATTGGGATCGTGCATAGTGGAAATCCTTCGTGTGTCGAAGGCGGGGATGTAGAGAAAGTGTGCTCGAACCTCGAAACATACCCTTGTGTTTGCGATTGCTCATCTCTCTCTCTCTCTCTATCTCCTTGTTTATATCTTGCATTACTTATCTTGTCTTTACCTTTATATGCTTGATATATTCCTTGTGCTCATATTGATATATACTTGCGTGGGATTGTTGCTAACACTTGTATTCAACCAAGAGAGCCAACGCGGCACCTCAACCCATTCAAGGGGAATCTAGAGGAGTTTGTCCAGAGCCCTTCACGGAGAATTCGGCAACACTCTTGTGTTATACATAGTGTTTAGTGTAAAAGTTTTAATTTGGTCATAATTGCTTTTAGCTTCCGCATTATTTGCATCATTCATCATTAAGTGACCATTAGATTAGCCTTCACCTATTCACCCCCCCCCCCTTAGGTGAAAGCTTCAAATACTTATGCTTTATTAGGTACAAATACCCAGCTTAATCAGAGGATTTTATATTTTTTTCTTAAACTTATCTAATCATCTTTCGCATAAATACTAAGGCTTGCTTAGGCCAAAGCGCCTAGCTAATCAATAATTAGATTTGTTCATTTTTCATAGATATTTTTTTTCTTTTTTTTATGTATAAGTCATAAGAATCTTTGTTTTTGAACCCTAAGTGTGTAAGTGTATGAAGTGTGCATATTTCATTAAGGTAAAGATCAAGACTAAATTACTTTGACAAATTTTCTTCCTAACCCTAAAAATCAAACAAATAATCTTATTTTGACCAAGTATAAGAAATCCTAATTTGGATTTTCCTATTCCTTAAAATTAACTTAATTTCTTACAAAAAAATATGTCAAAATATTGTTTCTATTTTCAAAAAGTTTTTTAAAAGTAAAGAAAATGTTAATTTTTTTTAATAAAAAGAAAAACAAAACTAAGTTATGTTAGATCCTCCCCCAGACCTATCTCATGCATTATTCTCAATGTATGAATTAATGCATAGATGCATGAAAAAGAAGAAAGCGAAGGAAAATGTTACCTTAAGGTGGTGGTTCTGGTGGTGGTCTGATTGGTCCACGAAATGTGGCCCAATCAACTTTTCATGGGGTTCAGAGGAACCCACCAGAAATTTCTTTATATAACCCATTAGAATGATGTATCCATGAAGGATTTTATTAAATATTTGACCCCATCTAATTTTCAAATTCCATAATTAATTTTGGAGTCAAATTTGTCAACCGCCTTGTCCCAAAATGGGGTGTGAAAAGATAGAATGATTGACTTGGACTCAGAAAGTATAGGAACTAATACCGACTCAGGAAGGTGACTTAAGTCAAGTAAAGGCTCAGGAGTCGAGATTGGTTCAGGAAGTGGGTCCAAGTCAAGAAAGTGAAACTCAAGTCCACATTTATTTTCCAACAATGGAATGTGACTTAATATTGGTAATTCAAGCTCAGGAATGATAGGTGGGGGAATCAAGACTGACTCTAAAATATTACTCAAGTTTGGTAACAAAACAGGAGTCAATATTGATTCAGAAAGTTAAACTGGATCACAGATTTGAGAATCTAGGTCACATATCTCATTGAGTTCAATATCAAAAAAATGAGAACTTGTCAATTTGTCAATAGGATTTTCAAAAGTGTAAAAGTGGTCAAGTTCAATATGATCATCAAGAATGAGTTATTCAATTTCATTATGAATTGGCACAGGATTCAATGTTGACTCAGGAAAAAGATTGAAATCAGGTGAAGACACCGGAGTCATTATTAGATCAGGAAGTAAAATTGAATCACTAAGTTGAGATTCATGATCATATTCATTTTCAAGTTCGATTTCAGGAAAAGGATAACTTGCCAAACTGTCAATATTCTTTTCAAAATGTGGAGTTTGGGCAAGTTCAAATAATTGTTCTGAAATGGAACCTTGATTTTCAAAACAACCTGACTCATCGGCTCTAACAGGATGGTTAGTGACATCAGAACTAGTCAAACGGTGGGAACGTAGAGATTGGACCATCATATCTATGTCACGATTACGAGCGTTTTGAGCCTGAGTCATGGCTTCAAGCATCTTTTCATAGTTGATAGGTTCATTATTTTGATGAAAAGATGAAGTATTGTCTTGAAATTGGTGGTGAAATTGTGAGTCCATCAGATTTTGGGATTTGTGTTTGACTCACGCATACTCATTTCCAAAATTGATAGTTTTCTATTTTAGACTGGTGGAACTGAGTATGAATCTTGGAAATATTGTGGACAAGGTGGATAAGGAGGACAAGTTGGTTGAAAATTGAACCGGGGGAGGTGAAGCCCCACTGACTCTGTGAAGAGTTGAAATTATTCTGAAAATTATAGTTATTAGATTGGGGGCATGGGTTATATTGATTCGGATAAGACCAATCCGGCACACTAGGTTGGTTAAAGTTATGATATGCCGGGTTGGTAATATCCGAAAATGAAGTCGGTGTGTAATATGGATTATTATTGAAGTTGAAAAAATTGTTATTATAAGCCATATTACACAATAGAATACAAACAAAAAGAAAAAAAACAAACAAATAAGCAAACAAATAAAAGGAAAAAATTCTAACTAAGTTAAGGTAGACCTATGACCTAGACGACTCCTAACTGATTAGACTGTCCATGGGAGGTCTAATGCAGACTTTGACCACAAGCTAATCAGCCAGGTCAGGGCAAGGTTTGTGGGAGGTTTTCGTCAAAGACGTTCCTTAATTAAATAACCACCAATCTTCGGGCTTTCGGCCCTTAATCCCTTTCCTAGACACTGATTTTGCAGGAGTCAAATTCCAACATCTTCCCCCTTAGGATAATCTCCTAATTGAGTCCGAGATGTCCCTAGGGCCAACGTCTACTCATTTTTAGTTAGGCTCGGGTTAGTGACTGCTTGGAATCTGATTTTTGGGCCAAGAAAAGGTGATTAAATCCCCACCTTATCTTGTTATGGGTTAGTGCCCTTAAGATAAGTTTGTGCAAGTGTACAAGATATGTAAATAAGATTCACTCAAAGCAATGAAAATCAACTAAGAGATGAGTCATATTCTACATGCAATGTGAACGTACCTTGCTCCAGCACTCTTCAACAGTAAAAATAAATGAATTGAAAAGACAACAGCCTAAAAATGCAAACGTCTAATCAATTTTTTATCTTTGTCAACAAGTATTTTACTGTTGGTTTATTAGCAGGCTTATGTGATGGCATATAAGAATTAAGATTTGCAGCAGCTATGATTTTGCAAAGAAAGCAACCCTGCAAAAAACCGGTTTAGTAGTCAACTCCTTTTTGCCGCGGATCCGCGGCTTTGGCCGAGAAAATGCGGCAAATCAGAGGGCACTTGGTCTCTGCTTTCTAGAGCAGAGGCCCAAGACCACTTATATGTTACTGCCATCTTATATTCCTGCTTTACTTGCCCTATAACCTGCAACAGAGAAGAAAATTCGTTTTAGTTCTAAAAAAATTTCAATAAAAATCAGATTTCAATAAAAAAGTTACCCTCCCCGGCAACGGCGCCAAAAATTTGATTGAGGCAAAACCTGCACATAAAAATAAAGAATTTCAGATTTAGAATGAAGATGTGCAAGTGCTCAATTTTTAGCGCTATAGCAAGTGGCTATGCGGGTCGTGATCCACAAGGAGGGTTTGCGATGGAAGCGTTCAAAGTTTTTTTATTGAAATCTTTATGAAGACAAAACAAAAGTTCTTCTTTGTTTTAAAGAAATGAAAATGAAAACGAGTTATGTTAAGGTTAGAGAGAAAATGGAAGAATGAGAAAGTGGAAAAGAATAGAGAATGACTATTTACAAAGAAATGGGAAAGAAAGCGACTATGTACAAATGAGTTGGGAAAGAAGTGATTTGGAAGAGATGGTGTTGGTGATTTAATTTACAGAAATAAAAGAAAAGAAAGAAGATGAAAGAAGTACTCACCTAGTTTGGTTGATGACTTACCTGGAACCCTTGCATGTTCTACCTTGCTTTAGAGGCGTTCAACGCATAGGTCATAAGATTGAGCTCAGTCCCTGTTCGCATTATATCATCAAGCCTTGCAAGAATGAAGTGATACGGATCTTGAGGAGGAGAACGTCTTCATGAAGTATCATTGGCACTCACAAAGGCTTTTGTATACTTATACTTCTGGATTCTCTTGCAAGCTAGAGGTAAAGTAGAAAGAGGAAGAAGAAAATAAAAGAAGATACGAATATAAACAAATGTTTACCTTTATTGCTTGCAGAAACAATGGAAGAAAGGAGGAGGGTACATCAGTGTCACTCTCAACATAAGCCTCTCTCTCTTACTTACATGGATCTTCATCTAGCCTAAGCTTACATACAAATTAAAGTTACATAAAAAGAAAACAAAACCTATTAGGCTAGATCCTATCTCTGCATGGTCGTCCCTTTTGCTCAGCTGAAACATGTATTTATAGGCAAAACCCTAACAGGTAGGATCCCAGGGATATTAGGGAAGCAAACGCTCCCCCAACAACATTCAAACTGTCGCGAAAACGCGGCTTTTGCCGCGATTCCGCGGCCAGGGTGAGGCCAGGTGGCCACACCCTGTTGGTGGGTTTCCCTGCTTTTTCCTTCAGCTTTTATCTTCAGTTGGTTTTCTCGTTTGAGTCCAGTATTGTGACAAAATGGCCTTTGATTCTTGGCTTTAACCGATCGATTCTGAGAGGATTCTTCTCAACCGTTTTCAACCTTTTGATTTTGCCCTGATTCAGTGAGCTCGAATTAATTCTGATTTAATTCAGAATTTTGGTGGGCTTTTAGGCTCATTTCTCTTCATCTCCTTAAGGAATGGGCCTGCAAATAAATTAGACATTTAATTAGGACAATGCAGATTTTATTCTATAATAAGTATGAAAATATGATACTAAATATGCAACATTAGCGACCAATCAAAATTTTACTTGAGTGTTACTTTTTTCTATATACTTGTACACTGCACTAAATTGATTTAAGGGCTTGTCCTATAAACAAGATAAGGTGGGAAAGTCATTACCCTCTCTTAGCCCACAAACAATATCCCCATTCACTAACCCAAGCCTAATTAAAAATGAGTAGACGTTGGCCCTAGGGACATCTCGGACTCAATTAGGAGATTATCCTAAGGGGGAAAGTGTTAGAATTTAACTCTTACCAAATCAGTGTCTAAGGAAAGGGATTGAGGGGCGAAACCCCGAAGGCTGGTGGTTTGGCTTAATTAGATCCGTCGCTTTTGCGCGGATACCTTCCACCAATCTTGCCCAATCTTGCCCTGACCTGGCTGATTAGCTTGTGGTCAAAGTCTGCATTATATCTCCTATGGACAGTCTAACCAGTTAGGGGTCATCTAGGTTAAAGGTCTACCCTAACTTAGATTAAAATTTTTCTTTTTTGTTTGCTTATTTGTTTGTTTTTTTTTCTTTGTTTGTGTTTTATTGTGTGATATGGCTTATAACAATAATTTTTTCAATTTTAATGGTAATCCATATTACACACCAACCTCTTTTTCGGATATTACCAACCCGGCATATCATAACTTTAACCAACCTAGTGTGCTGGATTGGTCTTATCTGAATCAATATAACCCATGCCCCTAATCTTATAACTATAATTTCTAGAATAATTTCAACTCTTCACAGAGTCAATGGGGATTCACCTCCCCCGAATCCAATTTTTAACCAACTTGTCCTCCTTATTCACCCTGTCCACAATATTTTCAAGACTCATAATCAGTTCCACCAGTCCAAAATAGAAAACCATCAATTTGAAAATGAGTATGCGTGAGTCCAAACAACCATCACAAAATCTGATGGACTGACAATTTCACCATCAATACCAAAACAACACTTCATCTTTTCAATAAAATGATGAACCAATCAACTATGAAAAGATGCTTGAAGTCATGACTCAGGCTCAAAACGCTCGTAATCATGACATAGATATGATGGTCTAAACTCTACATTCTCACCGTTTGACCAGTTCTGATGTTTCTAACTATTCTGTTAGAGCAGAAGAGTCATGTTGTTTTGGAAAACAAGCTTCCATTTCAGCACAATCATATGAACTTGCCCAAACTTCAAATTTTGAAAGTGACATTGATAGTTTGGCAAGTTATACCTTCCCTGAAATTGAACTTGAGAATGAATATGATCATGAAGCTCAACTTAGTGATTCAATTCTACTTCTTGATTCAATTATGACTCTGATGTCTTCACCTGATTTCAATCTTTTTCCCGAGTCAACATTGGATCCTGTGCCAATTCATAATGAAGTTGAATCGCCCATCTTTGATGATCATCATATTGAACTTGACCAATTTCATACTTTTGAAAATCTCATTGATAAATTGGCAAGTTTTCATTTTTATGAAATTGAACTCAATGAAAAATGTGACCTAGATTCTTAATTTTTTGATCCAGTTCAAATTCCCGAATCAATATTGACTCCTGTTTTGTTACCCGACTTGAGTAATATTTTAGAGTCAGTTTTAATTCCCACACCTGTCATTCTTGAACTTGAATCACTAATATTAAGTCACATTCCATTGTGGGAAAATGAATGTAGACTTGAGTTTTGACTTCTTGATTTGGACCCACTTCCTGAACCAATCTCGACTCCTGAACCTTTACTTGACTTAACTCACTTTCCTGAGTCGGTATTAGTTCTCGTACTTCCTAAGTCCAAGTCAATCATTCTATCTTTTCATACTCCTTTTGGGACAAGGTGGTTGGCAAAATTGACTCCGAAATTAATATGAAATTTGGAAATTAGATGGGGTTAAATTTTAATAAGAATCCTTCATGGATACATCATTTTAGTGGGTTATATTAGAGAGATTTTTGGTGGGTTCCTCCGAACTCCATGCAAAGTCGATTGGGCCGCATTTCGCGGACCAATCAGACCACCACCGGAACCTCCACCTTAAGGTAGTATTTTCCTTCCATGTCTTCTTTTTCATGTATCTATGCATTAATTCATACATTAAGGACAATGCATGAGATAGGTGTGGGGGAGGGTTCTAACATAACTTAGGTTTTCTTTTTATTAAAAAAATAAACATTTTCTTTACTTTTAAAAACTTTTTGAAAATAGAAACAATATTTTGACATATTTTTTGCAAGAAATTAAGTCAATTTTAAGGAATAGGAAAATAAAAATTAGGATTTTTTAAACTTGGTCAAAATAAGATTATTTGGTTGATTTTTAGGGTTTGAAAGATAATTTGTCAAAGTAATTTAGTCTTGATCTTTACCTTAATGAAATATGCACACTTCATACACTTACACACTCAGGGTTCAAAAACAAAGATTCTTATACCTTATAAAAAAAAGAAAAAATATATGAAAGTTAAACAAATTCAATTATTGATTAGCTAGGTGCTTTGGCCTAAGTAAGCCTTACTATTTATGTGAAAGATGATTAGATAAGTTTGAGAAAATATATATATATATATATAAAATCCTCTGATTAAGCTGGGTATTTGTGCCTAATAAAGCATAAGTATTCAGCCTAAAAGTGGTTCATATAATAAAATCCTTAGTTTTGTGGACTTGTTTGCTCGAGTCCTTAAGTCCTTGGAGTGTTTTCTCACCCGGTGCCCTAAGACCGTTTGGTTTGGGAGTCATCGATTAAAGGTTCGTTACAAGGGCAGATTAGAAAGCCTAATAGAACTAAGGAATAATACCACAATATATATATATATATATATATTATATATATATATATATATATATATATATATATATATATATATATAAATAAGGATAAGAGTTAGAGTTAAAGAACCCTTAGTCAAAATTTTTATAGTCACGATGGTGCATATGACTCAGGGTAAAGTAATAGACTAGATGAGAAGTACAATTTGACTCCTTACTTTGATTGATAACAAATTTTTTGAATAGAGACTAAGTTTAGGAATGAAAAATTCAATTTTCCTATAACTTATAGATTACTTAAAACTTACAATAATATTTCAAATATTTTTCTTTCAAATGTGTTTTCAAAATACTAACATTTTTCTCTTTCTTTACGGATTTGTGGGTGTAATCCACTGAAAACCCTCACGAGATAAAACTCGTCCTCTAGGGAAAACCTAGAGGTTTAACGGCTTGTTGCACATGCTCAGTGCAATCGCGTGACCTGTGAAAGTGGTCTAATAATTTTTAGTATAGTTTAGTTATTTTGCTCGAGGACGAGCAAAAGATAGGTATGGGGGTGTGATCGGTCGCCAAGATTACACATTTATTATCATATTCTCATACTTATTATAAAATAAACTCTGCTTTTTCCTAACTATTGTTTAATTTATTTGCAGGCTTATTCCTAAAGGAGAGTAAGAGAAATAAGCCCAAAAGCCCATCAAATTCTGAATTAAATTAGAATAAATTCAAAATCAGGGAATCAGGGCAAATCTTGGCAAATCAGAGAGGTTGAAAATCGGTTGAAATGAATCATCCCAAATCAAGCGGTTGAAGCTAAAGATCAAAGGCCGTTTTATCATAATTCCGGAGCTGTAACGAGAAATCTAACTGAAGATAAAGCCAGAACGCGAAACCAGGGACTACCACCAACAAGGTGTGGCCACCTGGCCACACCCTGGCCGCAGAAACGTGGCCAAAGCCGCGTTTTCGTAGTTTTGTTAGTGAGTTAGGGGGAGCGTTTGCTCCCCCTATCTTCATACGCTCTCTTACGTGGGTTTTTGCTTATAAATATAGGGATTTCAGAGCGTACAGAGGACGGCCATGCAGAGATAGGATTTAGTCCACTTTTTCATTTTTTAGTGTAGGTTTTTGTTTTTCTTTTCATGTAATTTTCAGTTTTAATCTATGTAAATCAGAGGAGATTAGAGTTTCATAGGAGAATGAGAATGAAGCTTGTGCTGAGAGTGACACCGCGTAAGACTTTCTTCTTTTCTCTTATTGTTATAAAATCGAATCTGTAGTTTCCCTTTGTATGTACTTTATTTTCTTCTTCTTCTTCTTCTCTACTTTTTTTTCTGTTGGTACCAATTGCTATCCAAGTGAGTCTTAAAGTATCGAAAGAGCCTTGCCTTTGTGAGTATCACCGATAGCTCATGACGATGGATTTTGAGTTTCATTATGTATCACTTCATACTTGCAACGTCTTGATGATATAATGTGAAGGAGACGAGAATCAACTCTTATGGGCTATACGTTGATCGCCTTACTTCAAGGTAAGTTCATTGCAAAAGATTCAAGGTAAACAATTGGCCAAAAGAGGTAAGTAACTTTTAGATTCTTTTCTTTTATTCTTTAGTTTAGAATACCACAATCTACCACCTCTTTCATCACTTTTTTCATTTCTTTATACATATCATTTCTAGTTTCTCCATCTTCTTAATCTAGTATCTTCTTCCTAATTTAACTTTAACTCAATTTTTCTTTTTTCTTTTAAAGAACTAAAGAAGAACTTTAATCATACTTTGTAGCCTAAAAGAGAACTTACTAAAAGCTTCCATCGCTAGTCCCTCCTTGTGGATCACGACCCGCATAGCCAAATGCTATTACGGTAGAATTTAGTAACTTGCACATCTCTATTCTAAATCTAAAATTCTGTATTCTTGCGTGCAGGTTCCAACTCAATCAACCGGGTTGGTAATATCCGAGTCAAAAGAGGTCGGGGTGTAATATGGATTACCATTAAAATTGAAAAAATTATTGTTATGAGCCATATCACGCAAGAAATGTCAAAAACAAACAAAGAAAAAACAACAAATATACAAAAAAGAAAAATCTAGCCTAAATTAGGGTAGACCTTAGGCCTAAACGACTCCTAACTGATTAGACTACGCACGAGGGGTACATTGCAGAATCTGACCACAAGTTAATCGGACAGATTGGGACAAGATTGGTGGGAGGTATCTGCGCAAAAAACAACAACCCTAATTAAGCCAAACCACTAGCTTTCGAGTTTTCTCCCCTCAATCCCTGACCTTTGACACCGATTTGGTAAGAGTCAACTTCTAACAACTTTCCCCTTAGGTCAGTCTCCTATTGAGTGCAAGATGTCCCTAGGGCCAATGTCTACTCAGTTTTAATTAGTCCTGGGTTAGTGAGTGAGGAGATTGTAGGCTAAGAAAGGAAATGACTTCCCCACCTTATCTTGTTTATAGGACAAGCCTTTAATTCAATTTAGTGCAACGTGTACATGTATATGAAAAGCAACACTTAAGCAATGTAAAGTGTTCCTATACTATATGCTATGCACATGTACCTTTTGCTCTAGCACTCTTCAACAGTAATATAAAATGTAAACGAAATTAGACAAATGCCTAAACGCAAAGTCTAAATCATTTTTAGCATTTAACAAACATCAATTTACTGTTGAGATTTGAAAGTATGTACAGTGAGTTAAAGAAGAAAATAAATAGTTGCAAAAACTTAACTTTGTAATTCAACCAACTTGCAAAAAATATAGATTAGTAGTTCACTCAGATTGCCACGGAATGCAGCAAATCTGAGGGTTTCTGGGCTCTACATTCTTAAGTAGAGTTCAGGGCCACTTATATGTCCAATGCAGCAAAAATTTTCTTTATATCTATCACTACACCCAAGAATAAAGAATAAAGTTAACAAAAAATATAAATTTAAAAAGAGAGTTACTTACCGTCCCTCCCCGGCAATGGCGCCAAAATTTGATCTAGTTTTGACCTGCACACAGAAAATACAGAATTTCAGAACTTTATAATAGAAGTATGCAAGTTCTCAATACTACCGCTATAGCAAGTGGCTATGCGGGTCGTGATCCACAAGGAGGGACTAACGATGGAAGCGTGTTATAAGTTCTCTTTAGTTCACTTGAAATGGTTAAAGTTCTTCTTATAGTTCTTGAAAAGAAAATGAAAAAGAGTTATTATTAAGTTAAAAAGAAAGTGGTAGACTGAGAAGGTGGAGAAAATAGAAAATGAATTTATACAAATAAATTAAAAAGAATGAATGAAAGAGTTGGGAGATGGTGGTGATCTAAACTAAAAGATTAAAAGAAAGAAAGAAAAACTAAAAGAACTTACTTACGTCTTCCGGATGACTTACCTTGGATCGTTGGCACGTTTACCTTACTTCGGAGGCGATCAATGCATAATCCATAAGATCGAGCTTAGTTTCCATTCAAATTAAATCATCAAGATGAATAAGAATGAAATGATACAAAATCTTGAGGAGGAGATCATCATCATGAAATATCAGTGGCAAAACAACAACAAGGCTATACTGATGCTACTAGATTCGCTTGGTTACTCATCAAAAACCAAAAAGGAAAAGTAGAAAAGAGAAGAAGGACATAAAACAAAAAATATAAACAAATTACCTTTGATTGCTTATAGAAATGATAAAAGAACGGAGGAGGTTACATCGGTGTCACTCTCAACATAAATCTCTTCTTACTTACAAGAATCACAGTCTAACCTATGTTTACAAAGAACTAAAAAATACATGAAAAGAAAAATAAAAAACCTAAATTAAACTAGTATGAAACTAGCCTAAGAATCCTTCTCTGTCTAATTGTTCTGTACACTGAAAACTTGTAGGTATTTATAGCAAATACAGAACGGAAGAGAGCGTCTGAAGATAGGGAGAGCAAACGTTCCCTTAAATCTTACCAGATTGCCGCGGATCCGCGACAAAGATGTAGCCAAATGGCCACATCTTGGGAGCATATCTTATAGATTCCTGATTCGTCCTTTATCCAATTGGTTTTGCGATTTAAGTTCTAGATTCAATGATATTCTCGTTGATCTTCAGTTAACTGATTTGATTCACCAAAATCTAAATTTAATTGTCTGGATTTGGGATCATCCTCCTCTAACAAATTGATCCAGTTAAATCTAAATTTAAATAGTATTTATTTGATTTTATCCTCTTTCTCCCATAATTGTCTTCTCTCTGCAAAATAGACATTTAAGATAAGAAAATTAGCACATTTATTACATGATAAATGTGAAAATATAATAAAGAATAATGCAATAAATGTGTGCAATCAGGAAACTATCCTCAGGGTCACGAAACTTGAAATTCATTGTGATTCACTACTCATATGAGTCAGATCACGGAGAATACACAGCCAAAGATAATCAGATGATCACATACTTGAAGATCGTCATGACTTAGAAAGACAAATTCTTTCGTTGTAACTTCAAGCAGATCTATAAGATTCGAGAACAGCCACGCGGACTCTCTGGCCACGCTAAGCCTCAGCTGTCGACTTCCAATTTAAACATGAGATTTCTATCGAGCACATCCCAAAATCGAGCATTTTTAAGGCCGACGTGGAATTCTTGCGTCTAGATTTATCTCTAAGGTGGAGGGACCCTATCATATCTTTTCTCAAAGATCAAATGCGCCCTGACAGCAAAACTGAAGCTCAGAAGTTGTAGCATCTCACCACTAGATATGTACTCCTCGGAGGACTTCTATACAAGAGGTCATACTCCAGGGATGCACTCTGACCCATACTTAAGTGCCTCGGACCAGAGAATGATATAGGAGGTCAAGAGGAACAGCAGCAGGCCTAAAACACACTTCGGTCGATCGATTGGTCGACCGAAAGACCCTTTCATGCCGTTGGACCGCTTGGTCGATCACCCTGAAACAGAAAGTTAGGTCATTACAGTCAGTCGACCGCCTAGTCGACCGACCCCCAGCAGAGACCATTGACCTTACAGTTGGTTGACCACCCAGTCGACCGACCTCTTCTACTGGTCGATCGCTCTCTCTTGCCAATCGACCATTATGCTTATATCAGCTGTTTCTGAACCTGATTAGAATTTTGTTTCGGATCTGATTTGGACTCCAATTGATTTTCTATTTCCTTCATTGAATTTAGGATTCGATAGATAGATAAAGACCTTTGTAAGCCTATAAATAGGCCCTTGTATCCTTTGTATTTAGCATTATTTTTTAATCAATAATTTGATTTTATCTCATATTGCTCGTGGATTCTTGTTATTCTTTTGGCTCATGGATTTGAGTTGTTTGCTCATTGATTCGAGTAAGACCCTACCTGAAGACTCTTCAGGGTTCGTTGGCGCTAGAATGAGATCTTATCGGTGTCGTTCCCTTCCCACTCCACATCAATTGGCATTAGAGCTTCAGCAAATGTTCCGATGATGGTAAAAAAATGACGACGAACAATCAAGCCTCTCTGCAAGAGTAGGCACTGTTGAAGGGAGATTTAGCACTCTTGAAACAACAATGGACAGTATGGTCCAAGAAATTAAGAGATTGACTCTCCAGATCGATGATCATGACCTAGCCAATGATATGTACCGAAGCAGGCTGAATTGTTCATCAAACAATCTTCCTCCAGTACCTCCACCTTCAACAGGTCACAGCCTTCACCACAATAATTTTCTCTCCAACGACCAAAACCATAAAAAACCATCATGCCCACCAAGATGTCCTCTACAGAATCCTCCATACGAAAATCTTTCAAGAGAAATTCAACAATATCTTCTATCAAGAAGACGACTTCGAAGATAAGGTCTAAGATGGAAAAGCAACCTATGGGCGAGGCCCTAGGCGGGTGGCCAATCCAAATCCCAATAGGGGAGGTGAATTTCCTTTTTCTGATCATGATTGGAGAAGAGGAGACCTGAGTCCTAACGCATATAGGATGAAGATTAAGATTCCTTCTTTAGTGAGAACCTTGATATCAGGTCTTTCGTGGACTGAGTTTATGAGGTAAAGAAGTTTTTTGACATGGCTTACATCCTCGAGAAAAAGTATATCAAGTTCGTAGCGTACAAGCTTAAAGGAGGAGCAACCGCATGGTGAGACCAATTGCAAGTCACAAAGAGGCACTAAGGCAAGCCACCCATGATGATATGGAGACACATAAAGCGACTCCTATAAGGTAGATTCTTTCCACTCGATATCAATAGATTCTCTACAATCAATTTGAGCAATGCAGGCAAGGTACGAGGACTGTGTCCGCATACACGGAGGAGTTATAATAGATTCAAATATATATAAACTTAAGAGCGAAAGCAATATATCATTCCTCTAGCCATAGCAATCAAATTCAATTTCTTGTTGTAATAAAATAAATAACATCAAAATTTTGAGATTTATTGGCTAGTCTATCCAGACTTTATATCTATGAAAAGATGAAATCTCATAAACTCTTTTGTAAACTAGAGACCCTTCCCCTAAGAATAAAAAAATATTCTCTTTTGATATATTCTCTTCCCATCAAAAAGGACATATAAATAGGAGTAAGATGTGTAGTTGTAACTCCATAAACTATATCCTATACTATAGGAAAAATAACCGCTAGTGGGTTTTTATTTTCTTTCAAACTTCTAATGGACCATAAAACTGAAAATTAGTTATAAAAAATAAAATAATATCTAACATTCTCCCACTTGGCCCATAGAATACTTAACATGTATTAAATTAAAATTAATACATGAACAAAATTTTTTTCCTATATCCTTATATACTCAAGCAAAGAGTTTAAATCACATGAATCATAGTGGCAAGTCCTCTAATATCAAGTATTACCTTCCATGTATTACAATGTAACTTTCTAATTTGAATGAAAATAATATATGGGTCATATCTTATGA